>JAPDSC010077601.1:124712-157894 GCA_026290005.1 Latrodectus geometricus | reverse complement strand
ATATATATATATATATATATATATATATATATATATATATATATATACACTGTTTACCAATAAGTATTTGGACACCTATGCAAATGACAATATCAGAAGTCCTGGGGTTTGTCAAAGCCTCCGCAGGTAAATATCATGTAGGAAACAGCATCGGCATTAGTCGCATGCAAGGTGCCGCGCAGTTTGGAGATTTTGAAAAAGGAATAATTATCAGGTATCACAAATGTGGCCGATCCTTAAGAGACATATCTAGTGATCTGAAGTACCCAAAATTGACAGTGGCTTATGTGATTAAGCAGCGGAAGGAGAGCTGTGGTTGTCAGAAAGTGCCCCAAGTCAAAAGACCAACAAAACTCGGAAATAGAGGTGCTGCTGATGAATCCTGTCCAAAGAAATTCAGAAGAATTGCACCCAACGGATGGCCCTCATCTGTGAAGAGTTTTAACAGGCATCCAGGAGTATTGTTTCAATGAATACCATCTGTAAGGAAGCCCATTTGCTTAGTTTTCATGGTCATGCTGCTGCCTATATGCCTTTGATCACTAAGTCCAACCACGTTGCTTGGTTAATGTGGTGCAAAACACATTGAAATTGGGCTGTAGATCAGTGGGAACGGGTTCTTTGGAGTGACAAATCAAGATTCACTCTTTACCATTCGGATGGCAGAGTCTGGGTTTGGGATCTGCCGTCTGCCTGGAGAATGTGCCAACAGTCAAGTTTGGCAGAAATGGAATAATGGTCTGGGGTGTTACTCTTGGTATGGGCTGGAACCTTTGGTCCCCATTCATTGTAAGCTCAACGCTGATGCCTACTGCACCCTTTTGGATGACAATATGCTTCTAAAGTTGTGCAAGTTTTACGGGTTTGACCCCTGTTACTTAAAGGCTTGGTATGGTGCCAATGGAGTTCCACCGAATGGACTGGCCTGCCAAGAGCCCAGACCTGAACCATATTGAGAGATGAGTTGGATCGCCGAATTAAAGGGTGCACTACTTGTCCAAAATTGGTGAAGGAACTTGCATATCTACTCCAAACTGAGTGGAAGAGAATACCACTAACTGTAATACAAACGCTTGTGGAAAGTATGCCCATGAGGGTTCACAATGTATTTGCCTCTCGTGGATCATATAAAGGCTCTACCAATTATTGATTTTGAATAAAGCTAGTTTTTCTTTTCTCTCACAGGTGTCCAAATACTTACTGGTAAACAGTGTGTATATATACGTATATATATTCATAAATAGACATAATATATTTAAATTAAGTAAAATTTATATTTCTAGTGTCAAGAGATTAATTAAAGGTCACAAACCTTTTTCATAAGTATCAAAATGACCAACACGAGTAATCATTCGTGTCATGTTGTCTACAACAGCAACATTCATACCTCGTCCTCCATCATTTATATCTTTTGATAAAACACTATAACAAGTAAATTTAATTAAGGCAAAATTATTTTCTAATATGCAGATGAAAATATTTAAATTGTAAAAGTAATAATGTTAATAGAATACTTGATTCATTACTTTCCAATTTAATGTAAATATAAATTTTTATTAACAAAAACTGAATTTCTAGTTTTGAAAAACATTTCCAACATTATTATACTGAAAAAATCTTACTAAATTACATTAAAAAAATTTTCTTTTTTTATTTTGCTTTGAGAAACTGCATATTTGTATTAAACTTTACATTTCAAAAACATTCATACGGCAATTTAATATGCAATTTTATAAAATAGAAAAAGACCATTAGCCACTTTAAATATTTCAAACTCCGATCATTTCAGCTTCAATATATTAAAATAAGTGTGATTTAAATTTGTATGTTTCCAAAACAAGTTTATGTCATCTTTATTAATAATGATTGATCAAAATTTCCAAAAATATTAGTTTGAATAGAAAAATTACATAAACTTACCTTGACTGATGAACATGATAAATGCAAGAAATTAGTTAAATAAAATTTTATTATTAGAGTTTCATTTAAAAATCTATAAAACACCAAAAATAAAATAAGAAATTATGCACAGTAAATACATCTAGATAATTTGTATAATATTAATGATTAATCAGATGGATAATTGAAAAATATATATTAGTAAAATTTTAGAACTGCATATTTTTAAATGTATGTCAAATATACTTAGAATAAAGTGCATTGTTTTTCAAAAAATAAATAAAAATAAAAAATTATTTATTTACTATTTTCCATCAATGCAAAGTCGAGGTTCATCTGAATGATCCTTTCCTGAATACAGGTGTACTACAAATTCATTATTATTGCAAACTTTCGGTAACCCACAATTAGGTATAAATTCTCCAACTTGAATTGAATGCAACACAGAAACAGTTCTATAATATTAAAATAATTTACATCTCACACAAATTACATGATCTAAATAAAATTATTAATAAATTAATGTTAAATAATTCTGATGCAATAAACCTGCACAGTAACAAAATTATATTATGTATAGCAAAATTATGGCAGAAAAATAAGAAGTTGAAAAACAGAATTTTTCTATAGGAGTACAAAGGAAATTTTTAATAGAAATTTATTTTGCATTAATTACAATTGCTTATCATGTAAAATATTTACAACATAATATTTCCTAAAGAGAAAAAGCCAGTTATTTTGATCAAGTTATATCCATTAAATTTTAAACTTTTGTTTTTAGTTAAATTTCCAAGCAATATATTAATCAGAAACAAATAAAGATTCAATCTTTAAAGAGTCTTAAGAAGTAAACAATACGAACCTTTAGCTTAATACAAATTGTGTAATTACTTTTATTTTACTCTTTCAATTGCAAAATTTTCTGTTGCAAAATATTTGCAACAAATCATTATATTGAATTTATACACACTTATTGTACTTTCTTCAATATATAACATATGGAAGATAATATAAATATATATAATAAAATGTATATTTTAACTGTAACATATTTATAAAATAACGACTTAAGAAAATAAATTTAATTTATTTAATATTTATATATTAACTCAATGACCTTTTTCTACAATTTTTATGTGAAATGAATTTTTATCATAATTTTGATTACACCATAATATTTTTACAAAATTGTTTGTATTTATAAACTAAAAAATAAAAATTGTTAATTCAAATCAAAAATAACATTTTTGAAATCACTCTCAGTACCTTCAATGTCTTTTATAATGATTTTTATAATTTAAAAAATAAATAAGCTGTCTAAATCAACAAATTAAAGTAAAATAACCAATGTATTGAGTTTAAAATAATCCTAGTTTGAAAAATTTTATAACTATTTAAGTGTTTCTATTTAAGTAGAGCTACAGTCATTATCATCTGTAACACACAATTCCCTCTAAATCTTAAAGAAAGGTGTTTGTTGAGCCCACAAATTATTTAATGAATCAATCTTAATAAACAATCATTTGTTTTTAAGTACACATTTTACTATCTATTCTAACACAAAATATAGTCCCAAATCTCTTCAAAAATGATGTAGAATAATTCTTAAAACATTATCAGAAAAACAATAGTAATATTAACAGAATTTTATTACATATTTTTAAAAATATTTAATAAAACATATTAATCTTATAATAATTTTTAGTAGAAGGAACTATTTAAAGTTGAATTATTCAATCAACATTATAACTCTCTATAACTTGGATTGATACGCAATAAGATGTGTACTCTACAGAATTGGTTGTTAATTCAAATTATTGAACTTAGAATATAATTTAGCATTGTACATACTTATAAAACTATTGCATTGCTATAAAATCAGAACAAAAATTTTGAAGGACTACATTCATATTTATGAAAAAGAACACAAGCATATATTTTCCATATAAAAATGTAAAAATGCATGATAACTTTAAAATAAAAATTTTCATTATTGTATTTTTTAATTATTAACCAACAAAATTACTATTTCTGTATGTATCGATATACAGACAGTAAAATTTAAATACACATCTGATTTACTTTATTTGAGCTTTAAATATTCAGTAAAAATATTTTTAATTCTTTATCATAATGGAAATTGAAAATAAGTTTTAACTATAAACTGGTTGTAAGCCCCAACATTACTACAAGTAAAATATTATGCTTCATATCTTTATTTTTCTCTTGTAAAGTAATCAATAAATACTAGACAACAGACTAACAAACAGAAAAATGATAAATCATTAGTGTATAGGAAACAACTATTTCATTGATAAAGTTTCATATGTGTATGTGTGTGTGCATGTGCAAGTGAACAAAGCATTAATTCATTGTATGAAACAAATATTTTAACATTTACTGGTGGGTAAAATGATTATTAAGAGTTCTAAAATAAATTTTAAATTAATTCTGTATTAAATATTCTTACGAAAAATGTAAGTAGAGTAAATATTAATAAGAATGTAAGTAGAGTAAATATTAATATTCATATTTCTGCTGAACTATCAAGAGTTTAAGTGTAATATTATTGTTTAAGTTGTGAAATTATTGTCTAAACAATGCTTATTAATTGAAAATAGCAATTTTCAGAGGAGAGAACTATAAGGCAGTTAGGCAACACTAAGCAATATTTTGGATACTTGGCAATAATACACAAGTCAACATTTTCAAAGTTTTGAATCTACAGGAGCAGACTTATCATAGAGCCTCTATAGGAATATTCTTGAAATTTCCAAGGAGAAATGCTTTAGGAATAATCAAAGAGGTAAAAATATCAACTTCAACCAAACATAGTAAGTTGAAAGTGAAGCAAAGAGTCAATTAGATGCATGAGTTATCAGCTGTTTGAAAATTGCTGTTTAGTTTCTGTAATGTAGAAATTGCATAGGTTTTTCTTCAGCCAGTTTAGAAACTTTAAGAAAAGTGATTAAAACCTAAGTTTTTATAAAAATGCATGTTATTAACATTACTGGCTTAGTTTTATTGCCTGGTTGTCACCCGTTCCAGACTGATATTTAGTTATTTCATGTTTCTTTTGTAATATGTTATCTTTGTTAAATTAGTGACCAGTTATGAGTTTTATAACACTTTTGCAGTAAATAATTATAATGAAATATTCAAAACTTTGATATTTGAATTCTAAAAGAGTGCAAGATTGCACTGTTTAAAGTTCATGTTTTATTTTAAATATAGTTCAAGATTGTTGAAATTTCTTACTGTACAAGGCAATATAATTTAGGTTCGCAAGATAACTGTGCAGCGATTAGAGAGTAACTTTAAAATCATGCAAGAATCATACTGGCAAACAGAAATTTGCAAATAAATCTTACATATTTGAATTTTATAAACAATTTTGTGAACATATGCCAAAACAAAATGTTCACAAAAGGACTGTCAAAAGATACCTGAAAGAATTTGGATTTAATCCCAAGGCTTCATAAATTTATTTTATATTAGTTTACTGCAAGTCAATAGGAACCACTAATCAACATCTACATTTCCTTACTTTCCTAGTACAAAAACTAACCATTATTAACAAACATTATGATAGAAGATAATAAATGTATTACTTATCAGAATGTAAAAGATAAGATAGACAAAAAAAAATAATAATTGAGAGCTCTTGTCCCATAAACTAAATCATTAATGTCATTTTCCAATGTTTTCAGTTAAACAAAAATTTACGTTACAGAATCCTAAGATCATCTGCAGTCAATGCTATTTTTCACTATATTACAGGGTAACATGCTACCATTATCATTAAAAAAATGATGAAATTTATTTATTAGTTCCAACTTCTCAATTTTTGTGACTGTGCATTGTGATTATTGCTTATTTCATTCATTGATCGACTCTTATAGGTGAAAAGTTTTCAATAACATCAAACTCTCTTTCAATTTACCATCTTGATTTTCTTAATTATCATTCATTTTTTAGAATTTTAGGAGTTGACTAGGAGAAAAGATTGGGAACCACGACAAAAGATTATGCTCCTCATTAAACAAGTGCAAAAACTTTTAATATGTTGATGTTTGAAAGATCAAACCTTTCATTTTGCATAGTGTATTCTTTTATCTGACAAGTTGAATAAGACTGACTGGTACAGTAAGAGAGACATTTGTTTAATTTAATCTTGAGTGATATGAGGAAAGATACAGCTTAATAATCAGCATAAACAACAAAGTGTAATTTACACTGTACAATTCTTTGAAATTATTTTCAAACAAAACAAAAAGCTAAGTCACATTCAACCAGGGGATCACAAGAATAATTGAGAGAAACAGAAATCTGTGCATGGCTTTGTTTGATGCACAACAATCAGTTTTTAGACATGAAAACTAATTAGAATAGGGCCTAAAGTTTAAAATGGATTGTAATCCACAACAAATATGAAGATGAGTTCAAACCCATGAAATGTTGAACTCAAGGGTATAGAGCTAATCATTCAGTAGCATGCTTAGCATGATCCCTAAATATTGTTTTAGTCAAATATTTAAAAGATTATCTGGAACATTAAATGGTACTTGCATGTTCAGCTCTTCTAAAAATCCATTTATATCAATAATGGTAAAAAAATTTCTCTAGACATAAAAAACTCTGTATACCATCAGAATTAAATAAGTTGAGTGTTGCTATTTTAAGAAGCCATCCAACAAAGATAAAACTACAATTTCATTTGTATATGTTTCTAGCAATTTCTTGTTTTTTTAATTTTAAATCTTAATCACAATTTTATACTAATATTATTAATTTATTAAAATTCTTGTAATTATTTGATAACGCAATTTATATATATAGACATATAGATTAAGTTTTACTATGTTAATCAATATTCAGTATTAAAGTTCACAGTGTCAAGTATACAAGCAATTTTTATATCAAGCAGTTTTTATCAAGAATGTATACTTTAGCTTCACAATTATTTCATTGATTAGAAAGCATTGATTAGAAAATTAAATACAATTTAAGAATCTTTAATAGAGACACATGTAAGTGAACATAAATTGTAAAATTTAAATTTTTACTCATTTAACAGATGTGGTCGCTCATAAATATGAATGGCATGTTGTTTTCTAATCTCCACATTAGTTGTTTCTGTGTTGACTGAAACAGGAGTTTCCATGTAGTTAACTAAAATTATTATGTAGATTATGAAAAGTATAATATAAAATACTAGAAAGTGCACTTTTTGTTAGATAAAATTTAATTTACAATAATTTCATGAATTTAAAGTACCGTATTTTTCTGTATATAATCCACAGCAGTGTATTATCCACACAAGTTTTTTTTTTAGTAAAAGGAAAAAAAGTGTCGCATAATCCGTAGCAATTTTTTTTTACGGCAAATAGTCTAAAAGATGTATAGTTGATAACATGGATGTCACATAAAAAAAATGCACAGTATAATTAAAAATATAATAAATTGTACAGAAAAAAAAACTTTTATTATGAAAAAGATCTGTCTGGATCCACCTCATCACAAAGTGCGATTAGCTTGACAAGAAAGGATGAGATTAATCAAGAGTAATAATTTCGAGAAGACTCTTGTAAAACTTATCAATATTTAGTTCTAATAACTTTTGAAACAATGTTAAGACATATTTATAAATATATATATTTGCTTCATTAATATTTAAATGAAAAAATTAAATTATTTACAAATTGCATATTTTATACATTTTTCTTTTATAACCACGCATGCTTTGTTTTTCACTTCACATTAACACATTTGTCATCATTTTTTTTATTTGCTTTAGCTATAGCTTTTAATTTAAAATTTGCTGCCTGACTTAAAACTTTTCGTTTCCATATGACAATATACAAATTAGAGTACTTTCAAAAAGAAAAAGCTCACATCAAGACAAATTGCGAAATGACGTTAGCAACATAAAACTAATACTTTTATGAGGAACCGAATTTGTATTTGAACATAATTGGACAAAGCTAATTATAGTGTAAATAAGTCAGGTGTGTCTTGGTACCACTTGTTATTTAGTTTATGAAACATAAGCAGTATTTATTTCTAAACTTTCTTGTAAGCTTTTCTGATGGAGAATGTTTTGTATCAGATTATCCACGGCTGCGTATAATACGCACAATGAAATTTGGAACTTTTTCAACACATAATCCGCGGATTATATACAAGAAAATACGATAATAAAAAAATTAAGTAATAGTTGCTTTTTTAAAACTTTGAATTTTTAATTAAACATGATAAATTCAAGATTAATGCAATGTTTAGTTAATTTCCATAATAATGAATAAAAATTTATTAGAATAACTGTTGTATAAAAATATATTTATGTACTAAATTGTATACTAAAATATTGATAAAACATGTATGCACAATTCCATTAATAAGGCTCCATACAACACATAAAAATTTGTCAAATCTTCAACTAACTAACAGAATGAAACACATTTTCATTTTTTTGTTAATTTGACAATCATTATTGAAAACTGTTTAATTTATTTTCTGTTTTAACGATTTTTTATCATTCACATTTTTTATCAATTAAAGATAAAAAGTTTAACTTCAACCTTTAATAAGGAGAAGATGATTTACAATGACAATGAAAATTTAGCAATGCTAATAAAATTGTTCATTAAAAAGATATTTGTTTTTATAAATCATCTTTTAAAATTATGCATGAATTCAATGTCAACAATATTAAACTGGTTTGAAATAGTTATCACTTTCATTTTGAGATCAATTATATTATTAAACATCTACCTAGAGTAGGAAGATTTTCGACAGTTTTGAATTATGCAATTTAAATTGTGGGTTCAGTTGAACAAACCGTCATATATCAATTGAAAGTAAAATAATCAACAACTCTAACTCAATGTCAACTGGAGTTGTGAATACTTTGACTATGACGAAGAGGAAAAAAACTGGTATACAATTTAGGTTTTACAAATAAAATATTTTTTTTCATACAGCTTCTGTATTTAACTGATTTACTAATTTACTTCTGTATTTACTAAAAAAATTGAATATAGAAACTTTGTATGTTTCATTTAGAATAACATTTATAGTTGCCAATAACTGTACCTGTGCTGCATATGAAATGCCTCATTAATAAAGTAGCACCAACATTTAAATAAGATTGCATTTAGGAACTCCTTAATGAAGTTTAATTACTAGGAACAGCCATAAAAAGAAATATAAATATTAAAAATGTACAAAAATTAAAGGATAATTTCTAAGTTTCATTTTACCTGTTTCATTAAAAAGTTCAAATGAAGACAATTTTTCTGAAATAAAATAAAAATTACACAAAGTTTTCTAAATGAAAAAAACAGCTTATACAATATATAATAAAATAATTTTTCATTAAATAAATCTAGATACATTAATGACTTTAAAAGTATTATTTTTATTGAAAAAACATAAAATTAAACAAAATTTAGCAACAATTAAAGTAAAATTCAGCAACAATAAGGCAATATCTAAAAGAATTGGAAATAAAAGAAGCAATTGGAATGTTTAGAAATGAATTGGAACTAAAGATAAATCTCAAGATATTCGGATTGGGGAAAAATAATTTACAACAGTTAAAGAATAAAAGATAAATATTATTTAAAATCTTGATCAGTATGTAAAATTATGTATGCATGACAGAAAAAATATTGGATAAATAAAATGCAACATTCGAAACTAGTAGCATAATCATGTAAATTTTAATAAACATATAATTAAGAATATTTGTAGATTATCTGAAATATAAATTTTCTTAATAATGATTTATTAAGTCAGTTGTTAAACAAAAATTTTTATAGTTTATATTGATGATTTGAAAAGTACATTTAACATGGTTATAGAAATTTGAATATACTGGTAAGGAAAGAAAAACTGCTAAAATGTCAAAAAAATCTTCTCTACAAATGAACCACAAAAATTAAATTAGGCAAATAAAAAAAATTTAAAATAAGCATTAACTTTTAGGTGTACGTTAAAATAAAGAAGCATTATAACAGTATTTTAAAACATTTCTTTCATATAATATATATATAGATTTAATTCCTGTAACATAAATTAATAAAATTTTTCAAACCTCAAAATACAGTATACAATATGCAAACTCTAATGCTTATTTTTAAAATCTGTTAATCAAGTTACATAATATATTGACAATAATATTCTTAATATATGTTAAAAAAAAATAAAGCTAGTTGAAGTAGAAGGCATTGCTTACCCCAAGAATATATAAATTTATTTTTATAAAAATTTCTACAGTAATCACACTTCTTTTAAAATCAAATCAAAAGTCTTATATCATAAAAAGTTTTCCTCTTGATATATAGACTAAATTATTTGAAATTTTTACAGAAGATTCTTCTAATTATTTAAATTTTTTTTAAAATTAGCATATAAGAAAAATATTTTCTATGTATTTTGATTACCTATAATTAAAAAAAATTCTTTGGAACAGTTTTTATAATCATTTCAACTGTATAATTATATAGATGGATAATCATGTTACCTGCATGAAGATGACAGCAAATATTTCATAAAAATCATTTGAGTCAAAATCCTTTAACAATATATGATACCTCATATAATAACAATATACACTACTGGTCATTAAAATTGCTACACCAAGAAGGTGACATGCTACAGACGTGAAATTTATACGAAAGGAAGAGGGTGCTTTGATATGCAAATGATTAGCTTTTCAGCACATTCAGACAAAGCAGGCGCCAGTAGTGACACCTACATTGTGTTTAAATGAGGAAATTGTTCAGCCGGTTCCATATACACAAATTGCATTTGAACGTTGTTACCTGGTGAAAAGTTGTTGTGATGCCTCGTGTAAGAAGGAGAAATGCATCCCAGCACTATTCTGACTTTAATAAAGGTCGAATTGTAGCGTACCGGGATTGCGGTTTACCTTATGGCAGTATTGCTGCTTGTGTCAGTCGAGATCCAATGACTGTTAGCAGAATATGGAATCGATGGGTTCAGGACGGTAATACGGAACGCCATGTGAGAACTCAACGGCCACCTATCACTAGCAGCCGTGAAGACAGGCATATTATCCGCATTGCCGTAATGGATCGTGCAACCATGTCACGAGCCGTGAGTCAAGAAATGGGGTTGTTTGGAAGACAACAAGTGTCTGCACAAACAATTCGACGACGTTTGCAGCAGCATGGACTCTCAGCTCGGAGAACATGGCTGCGGCTTCCCTTGACGCTGCGTCATAGACAAGAGCGCCTTCAAACGTGTGATCAACGACGAACCTGGGCGCACGAATGGCGGGACATCATCTTTTCAGATGAATCCAGGTTCTGCGTACAGCATCATGATGGCCGCATCCGTGTTTGGCGGCATCGTGTTGAACGCACACTGGCAGCGTGCACTCGTTATACTGGCCCATCACCTGGCGTGATGGTATGGGGTGCCATTGGATATAAGTCTTGGCCACCTCTTGTTCGCATTAACGGTGCTTTGAACAGTACACATTACATTTCTGGTGTATTACGACCCGTGGCTTTACCCTTTATTCGAGCCCAGCGAAACCCTACATTTCAGCAGGATAATGCCCGACCGCATGTTGCCGGTATTGTATGGAATTTTGATGGCCAGTAGTGTATGATATCTCATTTTCTAATGTGCTTACACTCAAAACTTAATTTAAAGATCATTATTCATCATTGCATTTTACCTTCAGAGGAAATAATTTTGTTAAAGGCTAAATATTATTTGATAAAGCAAATGAAATTTGCTTTATTATGGTAATCAATTTTTATTCCTTGTCTTTTTAAAGTTTTTTATAATGATTTACATCATTTTGAAATAATAAACAAGTATTAATAAATTTTGAAGATTTACCTTTTTATCATGCAAGATGTGTAATTAAATTTGTTTTAAGCAAGTAAACTAATAAACATATAAATATAATTTACATTAAATGAAAGCTAAAAAATTTTGGAATAGATAGATAATTTTGAAATTAATAGATCTGCTAAAATAAAAAATGAATGTTGCAAACACAAAATAAAATATCTTAATAATCATGGTTAATAATCTGCATAGTATATATTTTATACTAGATTGATAGCTTCCATAACTCATATTAATTTCTCCAATAACTTATAAGTAAATTAGATTTTGAAAATAACTTTTGATAAAAAAAAAAATAAATGGATCTAGTAAAAAGAGATAAATTTTGTAATAAATAAAATGAAGAAAATTTATTTCAAATTATTCTTACGCAAATTTTACTTCATGTTCATTAAATAACATAAAAATTACTTTAAACTATAATTAAGTCATGTTGCCAATATTTTTTTTAATTATTGCATCATATTAAATACAATTTTATATCCATTTTTAAAGACTTTCTTTAGCACACTATGTTGTGAGACCTGTACGAAATATATCAATATGATTACATGTAAAGTGTCAGAAATGGAATTATCATGCATCCCAATTAATGCCAATATTTATTTCCAATTCTATTGAAAAATGCCATTAAATCATGTGTACAGCTTATGTTTAGATACTACTGTTTTATTATACCACATGTGCAGAAAAATTCTGTTTAGGAACTATTGTTGTATCATGACACTTTGAAAATTAAGTACCAAAGTTCAAAAACAAGGACTTTGATACTCAAGAAGTAAAGGCATCTGGCCTGCTTAGTAGAATAAAATCAGTATTTAATCATTAAAGAGCTAGCTAGTTAATACTATGTCCATTAGTCCTCCTATGCATTACATAAACTTACATACAAGTTCAACCGCTGGGTGCTAAGTAAGCTGATACTAGCAGATAAGGATAGATGGATTCAGGTCTGCACTAATATGATCACAAGGACAAAATTTTAAACTACATCATCACTGAGGATGAAAAGTGGATTTACTTTAACACACGCATTAAAGGGGATTGGTCTGCGACCTGTGAGGTTCTTGGTAGCATCGCGAAGCACAATTTGACCAACAAAAAGATCATGCTTTGTATGTGGTGGAATTGCCATAGTATTGTCCATAACGAATGTCTGGAGGAAAGTAAAACCATCAACAGTAAAGTGTTCAACAAGATGCTAGTCTGATTTGAAGCTACATAGAATCCAAAAATCGAACAGAGTCCAACACAAGAAGATATTTTTCCATCATGAAAAACCACCAGTTTTTATATTCAATTTTTATATTCAATGCTAGAATCTGTATATACTCAAATGGAATCTTTTGTTACACCTATCATATAGCCCCGACATTGCTCTTTCAGATTTCTACATTTATTCAAACATGCAGATACAGCATGCTAGTGCTATCTTCGATTCCACACAGAATGTCTGCAATGAAGTTAATCTGTTCTTAGGCGTGCAACTACCAAGTTTCTGGGTCAAAAACTTAGTAAAAACTACTAAAACATAGGCAAAAAACTATAGATATGGGTGGAGATTACTACCTATACTAAAGATGCTAAGTTTTTTCTATCTTTATTAAGAACTTTTAGGGGTGGAAATCTTTCTTTACAACCTGGTAAATAACATTATTAAAAAATTCTCTCTTTTATTTTTCTAGAAAATTTTTGCTATTTCCACACAGTTCTCTTAAATGATTGTTTCTGAAACACTCATATTAGTGTTTCTATAGGAAACATGTTCATACGAATGTTTCTATAGGTATTTCATGGATATGATCCAACATCGTAAATTATTATAATACCTATAGCATTTTATTATTTATCGTATTTCTAAAGGATAATTCAAACATAAATTATTAAGAGAAGTCAAGAAATTACGAAAATTTGCCCAATTCTAACTTTCAAAGTTGAAATATAAGACTTTAGAATTGCAAAATAAAAAGCAATGTAAAATAATGAAACAATACAAGTAAAATAAACAATGATAAAAAAAATAGTATTATATAGGTTTCATAAATTAATACATTTTCTCCACATATGCATTTATCATCAAAGTTAGGAAAAAAAGCACATTCATTTAATGAATGTAAATTAATACACCACATTGACACAGAATTAATAAAATAAACAAGTTCTTTAACTTTTCACACATGCAGAAACTTATTGTAAAGCTAAAAAAATGCAAATAAGTTTACAGTTTATGAAATACAATTTAATTACAAACATTTTTTAAAGTGAATTTTTTTAGTGTGACATTTTAAAAGTAAAATCTTTTATTATTATTATTATTCAAATGAGGTGTTACAAAATTTTAAAAAATTATTCTTTGATAATTTTAAAAATAAAAATCCTGTTCTTTTTAATTTATCAATTAAATTCACTTTAATTCATTTTGAAAACTCAGAACAAATTTTGCCATTATATGTTATTCATAAATGGATTAAATGAAAATGCTTAGTTTTTTCTTGCATGTTACAGAGTCATAAAATATTTCTGTTATACATTTTTTTTATAAGTTCAAACATATTATCAGTTTTTCATATCATTTCCTTCTTTATATTAATAAGATTTTATATAATATACAGATTTTAAAAGTAATGTTTTATGCCCGATTAATTATGAGCAAATTATTACTAATCTGATGTTATTTATTTAATTAATTTACTGTTATTGCTGGTTGTTGATACTTCCCAATATTTCATTCTAAATAACTGTTATTACTCATTTGATTAAAAAAACATAGCTCAAAAAATTGTACTCATAACATTGATTCAAAGCTATTTCTCAGTTGTTGATTTTATGGCAGCTTTTAATCTTTGAGTTAATTGACAGATTTTAATACAATTCAATTTTTAAGTTATAACTCAACTGCATAATTAACTTTTTTTTAAATATTGTTGTTAGTATTAATCCCAGATTGTACAAAGGAACAGCTGCAATTGAACAAAAGGCCTGGAGCACCATAGGGAGAAGACAGATTTAGTCTAGGTGCCTATAGTCTGTATTAGTTAGGCATAATGAAATAGCCTTCATAACTACAATGACTCAACAAGAAGAAAAACTATCAAACTTACTTTGCCAATTCTACTTAGGAACATCTCACCAGCATGTTAACAAAACAGTCAAGACTAGAAAATTTTTAAATATATCCATACCCATAATCTTGTAGATAAAGTCAGATGTGAGACATTGCAATAAGTGCATATTTCATTTATGTAATCTCACAAGTCATATAATAATACCTTTTTAGTTATTTGCTATTTTTTTTTATTTGTTAGTTTATTTTTCAGCATTAAAGTGTGAAACCATACATTAGTTTTTTCAGAGAAAAGCTTATTTGATGAACTTAATAAAAACGTTTTCAAAATATCTTCATTATGTTCATTTCTTTAAAGATTAGCATTATTGCATTAATACTCAGAAAAGGGAATCATTATAATATTATTTCTTTACTGAAAATGCACATTATCATATTATAATTTAATATCTCAGTATATATTATATTGGATGAAATATATGACCTTTATCATGTAACATTATTTTTTGTAGAAGGGAAATTGAAAAAAAGTAGTCAGAATCACAATATCTGAAGTGGAATTATGAAATACTTTAACCAATGAACAAAATTTTAACCTTTACATCTTTTTAAACATTTCAGTTTAAACAATAAAGGAAACAAATTAATAAAAATTAACCAATTTATTATTGTGTTTTAATTGAAAATGATAATTAAATGCTTAACCAACTAAAAAAAATTTTTTTATTTACTTAAAATAAATTATTGTATTTTCCTGTATATAATCCCGGGTTAAAAAGCTCCGAATTTCGTTGTGTATATTATAGGCTACAGCAGATAATCTGATAGAAAACAATCTCCATTAGAAAAGCTTACAGGAAAGTTTTGGAAGAAATACTGCTAATGTTTTATAAAATAAATAACAGGTGGTACCAAGACACACCTGAGTTATTTACACTATAATTAGCTTGGTCCAATTACTTTCAAATATTAATTTGGTTCCTCATAAAGATATTAGTTTCATGTCGCTAATATCATTTTGCAATTTGTCTTGAAGTGAGCTTTTTGAAAATGTTCAAATTCGTATATTTTCATATGGAAGTGAAAAGTTTTAATTCACGCAGCAGATTTTAAATTCAAAGTAATAGTGAAAGCAAATAAAAAAACGGCAAGAAGAGTGTTAATGTGAAGTAAAAAACAAAGATGTGTGGTATAAAAGAAAAATGTATAAAATATGCAATTTGTAAATAATCCATTTCTTTTATTTGAATATTAACGAAGCAAATATATATATATTTATAAATATGTCTTAACAATCATTTTAAAAGTTACTAGAAGCTAAAAATCGATAAGTTTTACAAAAGTCTTCTGGAACTATTACTCTTGATCGATCTTGTGCTTTCATGTTAAGTTTATCTCACTTTGTGATGAAGTAGATGCAGAATCTTTTTCATAATAAAAGGTTTCTTTTCTGTACAATTTATTATATTTTTAATCATACTGTGCATTTTTTTTATGTGACATCCATGTTATCAACTGTACATATTTTAGACTATTCGCTGAAAAAAAACTGCTGCGGATTACGCAACATTTTTTCTTTTTACTAAAAGCAAGTATGGAATATATACAGGAAAATACAGTAATTGATAATAAATTTTTAATCTTTACACAAAAATTTGCATATTACAAACATTTTAATAAAACCAAAGCATTGTGCTATAGCCATTATCTCTTTTCAATTTAAAATACTATTCAAATTCTATTTCAATTAACAATTTTTATAAATAACCAAATATTAGATTACATTTTTATTTATTTAATTTAAATATAGCACTTTTTTTTAATAAAGTAAATAAATCAATAGGTTTAGGGTGCAGCTTGTCCTTTTTGGACCTTGCACCATAAAATCCAACCCAACCAACCAAAAAGTTTAATGAATACTACTTATTTGACTACAAATTCATATTTTCATTTTTAACATTTTTGGTCTCTTAACATATTTTGAAATGTATTTTAACAATCATTGATATTTTCAATATAAATACAGTCAAATATTAAAAAATTGATATTTGTGTTTCTAAAGGTAATTTATTAAGTTTTAATGTTTAGAATTCCTTTTGAATTTATCATTTTTAAAACTTCATTGAATTTTTTTGTGAAATTAAATAAATAAATACATTAATTTACTAACTTAAAATAATTATGAATCCAAAGTAAAATCAAATCATACAGTTATTTCTTTTCATGTAATATACTGAAAGAAATGGAACTGGTTTATAAAAAGATTCTATGAAGAAGTTTGATTTGTTGCTCAATGGACATTTTCTGACAAAGTCTAATTATACTGGGTTGGTTTATTTGTTTGCTCAATGATTATTTTTTGTTCATGAAGTCAAATTAGACCAGGATATAGTTTAAATATTTATTTAACTAACATCACAAATGAATATTTGCATTGGACCAGGACTCTGAATCAATGCAAATATTCATTTGTGATATACTATGAAGAGTCACGTGAATGTTGGCAATAGTTCAATTATTGAACATTAAAATTGAATTTAAGATATAATTTTTATTACACTTTAGTGAAACAGAAAAGAATCCTATATTACATCAATATAATGAAAGCAGTTATACTGGCATAATTTTAAATCCCACTAGTATGACAGATAACTAAGTTTTAGTAAACTTTTGTTTTCTATAGTTCCCAATATTTTCATTATTAAATATACAAGTATAATGTTCTATGAATGTTAAAATTTAATACATTGGATTCAATTTTGTTGACTGTAACATAGCACTGATGTATTTCAAAATGATTAATTCTCAATTTTAAAGTTAGTTTATTTTTCCATCAAGTCATTGTATTTGTAGTGATGTCACACCATTGTAATGATGTCATCGAGTCTGCGCACTCATTGGCTCTTTCTGCCTACAGTTGGTATATAAGAGAAGACCAGTTCTTCACACTTGGATTAGTCTCTTGCCAACATGCTAGTTGACACGAACTTGCAATCTGACTAGTTGTCAGTATGATGTTTGTTAATTTTGTTTACCCTTTATACTTTTAAATAAATATTGTTACTATTTGGCACAAGTCTCCAATTTATCATATTAAAGAACATGCACCCAACACTGGAACTTCTACATATTTTTTAGAAAATTACTAATTAGCACTTATTAGATTACTCCAAATTGTGATGTTAAAAGAACTCTTATTACACTATGACTAAAAACTTTATTGTAAAAATGCACTTTAAGATGTCTGTTTTTTGACAGTGATTATTATAAATTTATTCAACTTAATTCACCAATACTAAATAACGGTAAAAAAAACCAAATTTTAAAAGTATTCTTAATACATAGAAAAAAAATTGCAATTACAAAAATTTCCTCACTATGCATCAAAATTAAGTTAAAGCATTATACTTAAAACTGAAAAGGTTAAAATAGAAACTTTCTTATGAAATTTAACAGTTCAGATTAATACAGCAGTATAACTCATATGTAATGCAATTATTTCAAATTTTAACTTACCACTGTTTATCGAATAGAATGTTGTCGTAACATAGAAAAGAAATATCACAAACAAAAACAATAGTAGATGACGCAAACCTGCAACTATAATTAAAATATAAAACTTTAAAAGCTTTAAAGCAAATAATTTAATTACATATAAATTAGATCTTTTGAAAAACAATTTCAAATACATTAGAATACTTTTTGCATCACTTACGTCCAAATTTACGTGACAAAATTGAAGCGGGTATTGTAAATAAACTCCTGATCAAAACTCTCATTTTTTCAAAACTTGTTGAACATAAAATTTAAAAAGTAAAATGAGGTAAATTTATCTTAAATAAAAACTAAGCGGCAATTGTATATAAAATAGAACACATATTAACTACTGTGACCAATGATGTAAAAACAAAACAATATTTAAAGCTCAATTTATACAAAAATTTGAATTATAAAAGAAATTTGAAGATATATTTCTCGATTCGGTAGACTGATAGATACTTCAGAGTACAGAAAATTTACGCGACTTTCATGTCAAAACTGAAAGTAAATAAATATTCACATTCTGATGCCATTTCGAAGTATTGTAATTTGCTAAAAGTTTTTATTTTATTATTATTTCCTGATCTGAATAATTATTTTAAAATAGCCTCTAGATTAAATTCAATAAAAAATTTAGTGACATTTTCACATCATTAACAATTATGTCTACAAATATCAGTGATTTATTAGCAAATTTTTTGAAACAAACAAAACATAAGACCTTTATTCTGAATTAAAATTTGCAGTCATAAATTTTTACAAGCATGATACATTAATTTGGCAACACCGGAACTTTTGCTTAAAAAGAAATGTTTACAGTTTTAGTTCTTTAATTCAATAAGCGCTTGTATAAATTTTCATTATAAGCGCAATGTTAATTAATGAAGTAACTGCGTTTTTAACTTATGAATATTTTGTTGAATATTATAACTGCATTTTGATTTTTTTTGCTTGCTTTTTTTCAATAATAATATGCTCTTTATATTACCATGGGGTATTTCATAAAGTAGAAGTGAAAACTACTAGACCCCCTTTTACAAAAGATATAATAGTTCTGTATAAATTTACTCAAAATTATTCAAAATCACGTGAATTACTTTCAGAAATTCAAACATTAGCTCCACAACTGGATTCGTTTTCAATTTATCATGAAAACTTCTTCGTAAGTATTCATTACAGGGAAAACTTAGGAAGCTATTTCTGTTTCTAGAATTATTTTCTAAGAATGAATATATTTTGTAACAAATGTCAGAATTAATTTGGTGAGATTTCATTGAAAACGCATAAAAGCAAATCAATTATATAATGATATTTGATGAACATCAATTTTAAAAAAGGGAAAATATCTCCTAAATAAAATTAATTTGGAACTATGAATAAAATAAAACTGGGCATTAGTATACTTTACAAAAAACGAAAGTACACATTTTTTGTTTAGTTTTATGAAATATGAGTGTGAAAAAATCATTGTAGTTAATCGAGATTCAATAAAATCTCCCAAGATGGTTAGCCTATACTTTAGAGTGTCCCCTTGATTCTCGCCAAGTTGTAGTTGCGGTTGATCGCCAAGCTGGGCAAAACCCAATCGTATTCTGATTGCAACAGAGCAATTGATTGTTCTGTGCCAATAAAATCGACAGTCAAACAAAAATCGCCATGTTTGGCCAAGGGGGCACCCTAAAATATAGTTTCACTGTCAAGATTTTTAATCAAATGAGCTTATGATTATTTAAAAACTATAATTAATTTTCAAAGGTGTATGATTAGATTTGCAGAATCCAAGCTTAAATATTAAAAGAAAAGTGTAAGAATATTAGCTCATTTAATTTCTAGAAATTTTCAGAAATTACCTAACAAAAAAAGTTTCAATTAAACTATTGTTTTTAAAATTACTCCTACTAACATTATAGTTCATGAAAATATGTTAGGATTTATCTGAGATTCATGATTATCCAGTGGCAGTTATATTGCTAAATATATTCAGAAGTATTTTATTCATTCATTTTGGTCTCCAAACTATAAATCTTATAAAATTTTCCTTGCTTGTTTTCTTTAAATTCATTTGAATTGTAGAAAAAAATAAAGTGGAAAATTTTAAAACTGAAACTGTATACTTAGAGTATGATAAAGAAAAATGTATGTAGTATTTCCTATTTAAATCAATATCTATACAATTATGATGTAACATTTTTATATTAATCAATCATAAATAATAATTTTAAAAAATATTTAATTATTAAAAATCTCACTAGTAAAAGGACAAAGAAATAAAAATTACTTTCAACTATAAGTGATGTGACCCTTATAAAATCATTTTTATGTTTGTAAAGTAAATAAACTTAACTATTTAAAGTTTCTTATCTATTTACTGTGTAATTTTATTTAATTTTTATATCTATTTACCTTATTTTATTATGAATTTTATTAAATTGTGTTTGGTGCTTGTACAAACAAGGAATGAAAGTAAAATAATATAGAATATCTTATATATATTTAGTAATGATCATAGCTTATCATATATAAGGAAATGTTTATATTTGAAATAGCTATAATATTTTGAACATCTTTTTATCTGCATAGATATAATTTTCTTATCTTCTTGGATTTTAAAAATGATGAGTGTAAAACTAAAGGAATGCTGCTATATCTCTGACATTTTAATAAAACTAACATAACTAATAAAGCATTTAAAAAAAAATAGTTCAATGAGATATCTTTTTCCTCATTGAACTATGAAAATTCGATGAGAAATTAATGTCTATTGATTTTTTATAATGGAATTCCTATTTATAATTTATATCATTAGGATTGCATATTGTAACAATCTCATTCAAAAATGAAAGAATTCTGCTTTTTTTTGATTTTGAACATTTGCTTTTTTCTAACATACAGGCATTCCAATTATAAAACTTAAAAACTAAAATTGCTGATAAATCAAATTAATAGTTTTAAGATTCAAAAGAGTATATTTTTAATTGTGTATGAAGTTTTATAAATTTATCCTTCTTAAAGAAACAGATTTTGGAAATTAAAATACTTTATAAATTCATTTTTAAAATTTCTTAATATAATTCCATAATCCAAATCTGCATTCTAAATCATCTATTGATGTAGAGCATTGATATATATTGTACAAAATTTGCTTAAAGTAATACAAAAAATTGGTTTTAATAAAAAATTGACTAGTAATTACTTATTTGTTCTAAAGTTTGACTGAAAATGTATGGGCATCTGGAACAAATATTTAACATTAAGAATCTTAAAATTTTGATGTACCTTTGAAAGTCCTTGGATATTCAGCATTATTTCTTTCAAACCAATCATATTTTCTACTTTAAACTTATAAATGCTTATAAAATTTAATATTCATTTATTGACATCATCATTGAATATTAAAATTATGCTCTGATGAGTTTTCATTAACAATATAAATTAAAAAAAATTCCTAAATCAAGAGACTTAGCTCCCTACATAGAGCTTAATATAAATAAATAAGAAATATATAAAAAAATGATATTCCTAAAACTATTTCTATAAATAAATAGATGATACTCCTAAAATTTTTATTCAAAGAAGTTTTTACTCTGCATCTGTTAATTTATTTTAATCGAATTAGAAAAATGTTTTTTTTTTTTTTTAATTAACAAAAATGTGCTATTTTTGTATTAAATATTCTGAAAAGTTATAAATGTGTTAATTGCTCAAAAGATACATTGTTTATCATATATCTATGAATTATTCTAAAAATTTCTTTTTACCTAAAAATTTTTATTCAATTATTAATTTTTTAAAAACTGTCAATCATTGAATTCACTTAACCTTAAGTTCTTTTAAAACTTAAGAAACAATAAAGAACAGTTTTGTTATTTAAATATGTATTTATATCCTGCTTGAAGGTTAAGATTATTCCTAGCACAGTTTATTATTATTTCACTATTAATAAGTTTGAAATTATGTGAAAAAATTTTTGAATTTTATGTTGAACAAAAATTACTTTTATATTTTAAGATTTACACATAAGCAATATTTTCTTATTAACTTAAAAATAGAAACAAACTTTTTTGTTGTGTTATATGTAAGTAATTAAAACTATTGAATTATTTTAGCAAAACTATTTATTTTTGTTGTTATATGTTATATCTCAAAATTTCTGAGGAAAAAATCAATCTTTTTTGCAGCAAACTAGGAGTCAAGTAGGATCATCAGTAGGAGTAATTGTTGAAGATGATACTGATGAAAATTTATGCAGCAAAATTATTCAAAATGGTTATAAAGTTGCTGTGTTTCCAGCTATAGATTTTGCAGTTGTTGCTTCATTCCCTTTTAGAAATCAATATTGTTTAGCTGTTGCTGTATATAGAACTTATCCAAGACTGCGCCAATATTTTAAGGTTTTTACTAAATTTACAAAACATAATACTGAAATTAATTTATTTTCCACTTTCAATTGTTTTTCTCATATTATAAAATTTTATTAAAGAACTGAATGACACTTTCATTAAATAATATATTTATTAAGAAAATTCATATATGAATAAGATCAGTATAATTTTAATGAAATGAAAAACAGTCATAAAATGGTTTTTGTGTAACTTTTTTTTATGAAATTATTTAAAAAGATTTTATGGGAAAGCATTATTTTTTAAAGACAATTTTTAATTGACAATATTATTTTTTCCTTTTGTTAGATTTATACCAGTTTCCAAAAATTAAAGAAAAATCACAAAAATAGTGATAACTCTCCTAACAAATAAGCCAATCTTAATGAAATTTGAATATCCTGATAAGTAAGAGGAGCTGAATAATATGACATTGTGCACAATAGTGGCAATGCTGTTAGTATATGCTATTCCCTAGGAGCCTAAAAATGGATGTCTCAGAGCAAGACGACAATTGTCACTGTGTTTCTAAGATTAGAAATCTGGTTTGGTGAAATTATAACAATGGCTTCCAGGCATGATTTGAACAAGAAATTTTGAGGATGGGCTATTTGGCAGATATAATCAGATAGAAGTGGCGAGATAAAATCAGATAGAAGTGGCTAGATGGTTGAATGTAAATCCATCTGTGATTGGTAGACTTTAGCAACTATTTCTAATCATGGATACAGCATCCAGGAGGTTCAGCCTAGGATGACCACATGCTACCATGTGTACCAATGACCGATATTTGTCATTATGGTCATGAAGAAATAAAATGGCAACTTTGGCTGAACTCAGATACCTTCTTGCTGCAAGCTCTGAAAGTTTGATATCCAGATCAACTGTGCATCCAAGGCTTCACAATCACTTCTTTATGTAAGGCAATCAGTCATTGCGTCCTGCTCATATCATGCCATAGACATAAATGTTTACAATGGGCAAGTCAACATGTCCACTGGATGCGTGAACAATGGAGGGATGTTCTCTTTACACAAGTGAGTCCAGGTTTAGCCTCAAAAGCAATAGTTGGCCTATTTTCATTTGATGAGAACATGGAACTCATTTATATCCCTCAAACATCCATGAAAGATGCTAATAAATCAGGTAGCAACTGTGTTTGGAGTGGTATCTCTTTGGGTGGATGCACAGACCTAGTTCTCTTTTCCTGTGGAAACATTAATGCTCACACCTTTAAAGATTTCATTATTTATACTTATGTGCACCCTTATGCCTTGGGAATAGGTGATGCTTTTGTGCTACTGGATGATAGTGCAAGACCACATGGGGCTTGCCTCATGGATGCTTATCTTGAGCATGAAACAATTGAATGCATGCTACAGCAAAGTCAATTACCAGACCTTAACCCATTCGAACCCAATGATTTGGATGCTTTAGGATAACATGTAGCTGCTCTTAATCCACCTCCTTAGACCCTAGTCATCTTTTAAACTGCTTTAAAAGAGAAATGCCTCACACTTCCTACACTATTAATAGATCACATAATTGAGAGAATCACACATCACTACATGTGCTATATTGCATATCGGGTGAATCAAACTCCATATTAAAAAGTACTTTTCCAATACCAAACTTAAACCTTCCATTTGTTCATTGTATATATAGGCTAATTTTTATAACATCATAATTGTCTGGTGGTTTCCTTTTATGCTATTTTGTACCTTTCTTTGTGTTGTATAATGTGAATAAGTTTCATTAAATCCATGGAAACATTTTGTGTTATCATTTTAGTGATTTTTCCTTAATTTGTGATAACTAGTATATTTTGTAAAATCCATTTTATTCTAAAAGCTTTCTTCACATTTATCTTTTTATAGATTATTCAAGGTAAATTTTATAATTTCTTTCATTCTGGCTGCTCATTTGTTTCTTTCACTTGTTTACTATATATCTATATTCAACATTACATATGATTTCATAACTGTCAGTTGATTTCAATCATTTCACTACATAAATAGATATTTTAAATAATGCATTCCAGTCAAACCTTCCTATGCAAAAAGTTATTTAGTAACAAACATACCAGACCACAAATAAATTAATGTAAATTAAATAATTGAGATTAACTTGTTTGCCTTAATTGATCATTTGTAGATAGCAATAGTGTTTCTCTTTATATTGTTATTATTCTGCTGATCAAATTTTGAAATGTGTTACATTTTACTTATTCATAAAACAATAGTGTTAGTTTTCTGTGAGTTCTATTACAAATTTAACTGCTTATAATTTAATATCTTGTAAAAATATTTTTGTAAACAACTTGTACAGGTTAATAATAAATAATTATAAACTCATAAGTACAAGTAATTAATAATAACAAAAAAAACATTGACTTCATTCTTAGACCTCAGTCATTTAATTAAGCATATTATATGGAAAACAGTATGGCTAAACAATAATATTCTTAAAGTAAAAGTAGATAATAATTTATTTCCATATATTTGCATTTTGAATTTATTGAAAATAGAATATTGAAATTGAACATCAAAAAGTCAATTTTCCTTATATTTTTAAAAAAAATAATTTTAAATCCCTTTTGAATGAAATTGAACTGAAAATGCTTAACACATAAAATTTATTTAATTACAAATTTTTTATGCCTCATTGAATTTTTATGTATAATATTTGAGCAATAAAAAAAATTATTTGTTTTGCTTTTTTGTTCAAAATAAATCAATCTCATCTTTTATAGAATTTTTACAAATATTTCATGAGGAATTAAATGTTATTTCCAATTCACTGTGAAATTTTCGTCGGAGCAAGTTATATGCATTGTCAATATATTTTAAATAACATTTCTTTAGCTTCATTTCATTTTTTAGAAATGAGAGAAATTTTAGTATTTTAAATTAATATGATAGGTAGCTCAATACATAGGTTTTATATAAAAGTGAATAAATAAGACTTTATTAAAATAAGTTGTGCTTGATTGCATTGTCCTGTAATTCAATGGGGATTACTTTTATTTCTAAATCTACATTACATTTGAATTATTGTAGTTACTTCAAACACACATAAAATTTATGCTAGCCATTAACAAATGATCTATGATTATCGCATGATAATTTTCACATGGTGCCTTTATAAAGAATGATATTTAGGCCTACTGTAAAATTATTTTAATATATTTATATGACATAATTATATTTTTTGATAAAAATTTAACTTCAAAGATATAATTTCATTACTTAATTAAATATAGCTAACACTTTAGATTTTTTCATGATATCAATAATATCTCATGAAATCCATTCAGTTAATTCAAAACTTTAAATAAAAGTATGCTTAGTATGCAATAAATCAACAGTTTTTATAGTTTTCCATTAAAGTTTAATGCTTCTAATCAGAAAATAAATTTGACTATCTCATAATAATTAAATTTTCATTTTTTTTTAAATTTGAATTATAAAATATTTTAATCACATAAATGCATTAATTTTTAAATATTTTTTTGTCTTAAATATTTCAACTTTTATTAAGCTTTTTTTTATGAAAAATTTGTTTTTAAAATAAATATGTAATGAATATCTTATTAAAAATACTTGTGAGACTAAAATATGTAATCATTTTATATACATTGACATTAATTTCAATATCTGATACATAAATTATTTTCAAAATCATGTGTTATAAATTCAAAAGTATAAAATGTAAACAATTAAGAACTGTAATGATTCCAATCTTTACTATATAAATTTACAAGTCATATCCTTTTTATTTATAAAGCAAATTTGCTTAGAAAGTAAAACATTTCTCATTGTGCCTTCATATTACTTACCTTATGCTTCTCTTTAAATTTCTGACATTTTTAATGAATTCTTATGGAACTAAACTTTCTTTAAAATGTAAAAAGTTTCATTTGAAAAACTTTATATTAATAATATCATTCTTAATTTTTTCTATTTTCTTTATTTGAAAATCAAGTATTTATATGGTTTATTATATGACAAATTTAGTTATAATTTGGCAAAAGCGCATTATCTCTTTGATGAGTTAATGAAAATAGAAACAATAAGGCATATAAGTTTATTTTAAATGTATATTACAATTGTAATTTCATGTGGGTTTACAAAAGGATTTATTTTGTATTATGTAAGATAATTTAAAACTTAATCATTTAATAAAGGACTAATAATTAATATTGTTGAATTTATTCTGCATAAAAGTAGCTTTATTTGGTTAACTTTATTAAAAGCTAAAATTCATTATTACAAAAGTTGGGTTGAAGATCTCTCCAATTAGAAAATTCTATATAGAATATCAAAATTCACATTTTTCTCCTTGTCACATCTTGAGACACATGACTCACAAAATTCATTATTGTCATTCAGTTTTTAAGTTCAATATATTTTAGAATTCTTAACATTCAATCATTATATCTACATAGAATTCTTAAAAATTTGTTTCAATTTATTTATTAGCTGTTGGTGATTCTGCCATAAATGGATAACATTGTTGAGAAATAACAAGGGATCAATCATATGCATAATTTTCTTGTACAGTTTAAATTCATAATGATTGTACCTTATATAATTCATACATTTTATCTTAATTTTAACCTATGCCTCCACTGTCTTTTGAATCATAGGTTAATCCTATAGTTACATGATTTTTTTACATTTTTTGTCATGAAAGTTCTTATTTTGTCCTATTTTTTTATTTTATTATTATTTTTTTCCTTTCTTTCTTTATTGTACTTCAATTTATATACTTTGATTAATTGTGCATTTAATGTTTCTTTCTTAATTATTATTAACTTTGCTCTACAGTTTACTTTTGCATATAAATATTTATATTTTATGAAATTTAGGCATATAGGTTGTGTGCTCACCCAATAATGGAGCTGTATACTAAAGATAAAGTATATTTTATTGCTCCTCTTTCCAAGCAGTTTGATTTTTATGCTAAAGAAGCTATTCCAGATTATGAAGCAAGCTCTTCAGATTCTGAGGAAGAAATAAAGAGAGAATGCCCTTCAAGTACTGTTAAATATTCTAAAGATTCTTATCAACAAAAGGCATTAAAAACTCATTGCTGTTGTGATCCTTTACTGCATTCTTCATCATGTGACAGACGGAAAAGGGCTTTGTGAACAGAGACATTTTTATGGTACAAATATCATTTGCTTTTTTAAAAATAATGCAGTTGCACTTATTTTAAATACATTTGTTAAAATGATAAAAAATATAGTTCACTTTCCATCTGTAATGGAACATTTTATTCTATGTGTAAATATTACATTTGATTTACATCCATCTTATATAAAATCTCCACATCCAAAATCATCAAAAATGCACTAGTTAAAATGCTAAATTTTAGGTTAATAAATTTTAATCTTTAGCGAAAACAATATTTTCTAATGTACTTATCTCTAAATACATTTCATTATGTGCTTCATATTTCATAAAATGGATGTTTGCTTTTAAGTGATGATCACTTCATGAGGTGAAATTCATGGTTCTGATTAAAAAAAAGTTGATTAACTAAAAGTTTGAAGATTTACTTTGAATTTAAAAGTATAAGATCTTTTTATTTTGTATTTTAGTTTTTAAATTTTTAGTTTTATGAATTAAATTTAACTTAAAACTTTTAGAGGGTTAACTTAAAAATTTTGAAGTAACTATAATTATAATGTAATAGAGATATCTTCATATAAAAATGTTAATTTAAAAAAAAAAGATTGCAGTTTATCCTCTTTGTATACAATTGTCAGTATAGATTAGATAATATGGTGTTTTTAGAAATATTACAGAAAACTAATTATAAGTATTAAAATATTGAGTTATAGAAATTTTAATTTTCAAATTGTTATTTCTTTCTTTCTGCAAGAAGTTTATAAACTCTTTATGGTGCTCCTTTTTAAAAGTTCCTGAATTTATCTATATATTTATGCAACCCTGAATATAAATGCCAAATTTATGTATTCTTTCATATCTATTATCTTACATGTATACATGGTATCTACATAACAAGAGAAAATGACTTTCTGTGTCATCGTTATTAACCTGAAAACTTACATAATCCAAAAAAATTGCTTTGGTAATTTTTCTTCTTAATTTTTATTTTAGCTTCAATGTAAATTATGCTTATGTAAACCTAATTTTCTTAGTGCTTCAATGTAAATTTAGAAGATCCTAAGCAAATTATAAACATTTATTATATCATGATTTGTGTCATAATAATAAGTGAAAAATATTATGTAATCCAAAAACATTTCATCAGTATGAAATTTAATTTTATTTACTGTATTTTATTATAATGCTCAATTTTTATTTACAATAGATAGACTGAAGGAAATATTTTAATGTATTTTTTCCTAATTTATTTATAATGGTACATTCATTTTATTTATATACCATTTAGTATAATATGTATTGGTTGTAAAACAATTGGTGCTATTTTTAAATTTTAATTTTTGTATTACTGGTATGAATATTTTACTTTTAAATGTTTATTTCTTGCTTAAAACTAGTAATTAGTATATGAAAATTCAAATTCTATTTTTTTAACATAAAGTAAGTCTTTCTAAATTGTTTTCTTGTGAAAGTTATTCAGAGTTTTCATTTTAAAGATGTATGGGAAACTTGACTGAATATGCTCATTTTTATCCTTGATCTCATTTTAAAGATAACAGACTAGAATTTTTAACTTTCAAGCTCTAGATTTTAACAAATAATGAGATGCAAATTTAATTTTTCTTTATTTAGTTTCTTTATTACACTTGTGATAAACAGTTCATCAATATTTGTTTGTATATTATATAAGCTGGGTAGAGAGTGTGTGGTCATAATGTTGCATACAACTTTATGAGTTTTTAAATGCAGCCTTTTATCGAACTCTAAATTTTATAAAATATTTTTATTGCACTTTTTCTTATTTTTGTATGATTTATGTTAATAGTATTAATTTGAAATTTAAAATAGGTTTTCAAATTAAATATAATTATTAACTAAATTATGGAGAAAAACAACAGTTATTCTTAATCTTTTCCAAGCTTCCCATTCTAAGTATATGTATTAAAATTTTATCCAATGAATGCAGCAAGAATAGCAATATCAAAATTATTTAACTGCATAATCTAGTCATTTGATCTATGCAATTTAGTTGTCCTGAAAATTCTATTGTTTTCAAGAAAATTCGATTGTTCCCTCCAGTAGATTTTTTAAATTAAATCAGGCAAGTAAATTTTGCATGTTTGTCTTTGCGTATTACTGTGATCAATTATATTAGTGAGAATAAGTTGAATGCTGTTAGTTTATTTTAAAATAAACCTTTATTATTTAATAAATAATTCCTATATTAAAAGTGATTCATCAGTTTATTGTAATAAAAAGAAAATTAAGTCTTCCACTAATTTTAGTTCCTAATCTTGTTGCCAAAAAGCATGTTATCAATGCAATAAATTAAAAGAATTTTGTTTTCATTGAAGAATGTATAAATATTATGCCAGAGACTATAAAAACTAATAAGTGTAACTTTAAAATTTGTCTAATTATTTTAAATTTCTTTTTCTTTATTAAGACTTCACATTTTCAATATTCTTCTTTAACAATTATAACTTTTACATTATTTATTTATGAAGAAATTATATTGTGTAAGTTATTAAAGGATTTATTTAGTTTGAAGTTTTAGGATTCAAAATAACATAAAAATATGAACATTTATGATTCTAAATAAAAGAATGGAAATCAATATAAATGTTTTATGTGTTATATTATTTTGTATATTGTTGTAAGAATATTGGTTTCCATGGAGAAATTTTATGTGAGTTGAAGTGTAAAAGTATTGTGTTCTTTATTTTAAAACACATGGAAACTCACCTAACTACTAAAATCAAATCTTTTAGCATCTTTGAAACATACTTCACTAGGCACAAATTTGTGTGGTTTTATGTTATCTATATTAAAATATATAAGTTGGACATTTCTTAAAGAGATATACAATTACTCACATTTCTTATCTGGGTTTTCGTTCATTTTTCCTTTCAGTACTTAAAACATATTTGGTATTGTTATACTACAATATTCACAATTATTTTGTTTTGTATACCTTAATATCGTTGATTATAATAAAAACAAAAAATAATTTTACTGTATTGTGTTTCATGTATCATAAGCATTTTAGTTATGAATATTTTAACTTAAATTATAAATTTCTAATAATTAGAAATTATTCCCATTACTATTAAAGGAGTTTTAAAATATTGCAAATATTTCAACATATTTAATTTTTTTTTTTTTTTAGAATTGAAAGCTTGTTTTCTGATTTAAAAAAGGGAAATGTTATCAACTTCATTATTTTATTATTTTCTGAACTGGCATCACTACTTAAGTGATAATTGTTATTTTTTATATATTATCATTATTGTACATTTAGTGTCAATTTTTTATTAAAAAATAAAAATACATTTGATTTAAATCTCAACTAGACTTATTTATTAAGTGCATATTCTAATAGTATGTGATATTTATTATACATTAATAAATAAAAGACCATTTTTGGATACTATCATTTTATTATATTACATTTTGATATACGTATATTATTTAAAGAAAACATCAAAAATAGGCTTTTAATAATTATAATTTTAATAAATTTGTATTTCTTAATATATTAAAAATACTAGCAAAACTATTGATTCATTGTGTCCAGATATACTGAAGATTAAATACTTTTTTCTTTAAAACTGTATTTTTTGTATTTGAATTATCAAAGTAATTTAATTGGAAATTTGTTAAATAAACTTAAATATTGAAGAATACTTTTAATATTTATCCAGTGCAGTATTCTTTAATATTGCTATACCTGTAGGGTGACATCTGCTTCATTAATCTATAGCTACATTATATAAATTTTAGTGAGATTTTTCTTAAAAATTATATATTTTTATATGAGAAATCTTATTACATTTTATGCTAAGTGTTATAATATTTTGAAGTTCAAAGTAAATGTCATTATTCTCATTCAAAATCCTATTTTGTGGCCTCAAAGTGATGAGTTGAAAATTGTTAAGTGATGTACAGTTTGTTATCAAATAATGAAACAGCATAGAATTATAAGGAATTCTCGGCTAATATGGTATAGTATTCGCCTGGAAATTGAATCACATAAGTGCTAAATACTGTTTTGAAAAATATTGTACATTTTTTCATAAAGATATTGGGAAAGTCCAAAGAGAGATGCCAGTGAAGGATATTGATTCTGAATTTAATGCTATAAAATAGTACCAAATGGTTCCTTTATATTCAGGTTGGTGAACTGTGCAGGTCAAAGTAGACATATCACTTCATCCATGTGTTCATCTAATCATGATTGGATAAGAAATTGTGTGAATAGAAATATTATCTCTTAGAAAATTCTATCTTCTGCAGGAAACAATGTTTGGCCATGGAATGAACTTGGTTAGTTAGTTTTCAATACTATTTCCCAGTGATACTTCCTTTCAGAGTTATAATTAGACTACATGAAATTCACAACACAGCTAACTATGATATTGCAGGTCCACCAATGCTTGACGGTTGGGAGTAAACAATCACGATCAAATGCAGTAGCGTAGCAAAGGGGGAGCAAGGGAGCTTATCATACCCCTGACGCTGCTGGGAGAGGGACGCAAAATAATTGCCGAAACAAAAGAAACTTTCCAGATATTTTCAATTTTATTTTGATCGAAACATCAATTTTAATGGAGGAAATATATTAATTTTTGAGTAATATTGAAAAAAAAAAGCCATCAGAAACTTAGAGAAAATCAAACGTGTGGAAGATTAAGGTGTGTGATGAAAAGGAAATTTCGAGAGAAAAACTGGAAAAAAGAAAATCTTTTTACTTTTTATTTCCATATTAATAATAATTTTGCATGCATTAGTTCCTCTTTTAAAAATTGTATTTTCAATGATAATTTTTTAAGTTTCATGCTTGGCTCAAGATTTAGCATGCTAAATCTGTTTGTACTCAAATCATTATATTGGTCATGTCCATTTTTATGCATTTGAGAGGTTTTTCATTTTAAAGTTATTATAATCAAATTATTTGTGTTATATGTCTTGATTTATGGATCAATAATTCAGAAAATTCCAAAAAGGTAAACTCACTTTACGTTGGAAATGTATATAATATTCTTTATGAGTCCCAATATTTTTTACTGGTTGTCTAAATCAAGCTATATGTATACATACCAAGGGAAATTTATAATATCGGTTAAGCAAACAAGAGTATATACTCTAATTAATATTGTTTCAGCTGACAAATACCTTAACAGGACCTTGATTTATTATTTAAAAAATTTAGTGTAGAAATTTTAAAGTTATAAAATATTATTTGACATATTTATTTTCTTATAAGAGATTAAA
>JAPDSC010077601.1:99607-124312 GCA_026290005.1 Latrodectus geometricus | reverse complement strand
TATATATATATATATATATATATATATATATATATATATATATACTACTGACCATTAAAATTGCTACGCCAGAACGAAATGCAGATAACAAAATGATATTTATTGGACAAATATATTATACTAGAAATAACAAGCGATAAAATTTTTAAAAAATTTGGCTAGATAGATCCTGAGAAATCAGTACCCAGAACAACCACCTCTGGCAGTAATAACAGCAGTTATACGCCTGGGCATTGAGTCAAACAGAGATTGGATTGCATGTACAGGTACAGATGCCCATGCAGCTTCAACACGATGCCACAGTTCATCAACCATAGTGGCTGGCGTTTGGTGACGAGCCAGTCGCTCGGCAACCATTGACCAGACGTTTTCTATTGGTGAAAGATCTGAAGAATGTGCTGGCCAGGGCAATAGCCGAACATGTTCCGTATCAAGGAAGGTCCATACAATACCGGCAACATGCGGCCGGGCATTATCCTGCTGAAACGTAGGGTTTCGCAGGGCTCGAATAAAGGGTAGAGTCACGGGTCGTAACACATCAGAAATGCAACGTGCACTGCTCAAAGCACCGTCAATGAGACGTGTATCCAATGGCACCCCATACCATCACCCCAGGTGATGGGCCAGTATGACGATGACGAATATGCCAGTGTGCGTTCACCATGATGCCGCCAAACATGGATGCGACCATCATGATGCTGTACACAGAGCCTGGATTCATCTGAAAAGATGACGTCTTGCCATTCGTGCGCCCAGGTTCGTCACGGATCACACCATTGAAGGCGCTCTTGTCTATGACACAGCGTCAAGGGAAGCCGCAGCCATGGTCTCCGAGCTGAGAGTCCATGCTGCTGCAAACGTCGTCGAACTGTTCGTGCAGACACTTGTTGTCTTTCAAACGACCCCGTTTCTTGACTCACGGCTCGTGACGTGGTTGCATGGTCCATTACGGCCATGTGGATAATATGCCTGTCTTCTCGGCTGCTAGTGATAGGTGGCCGTTGAGATCCCGCATGGCGTTCCGTATTACCGTCCTGAACCCATTGATTTCATATTCTGCTAACAGTCAATGAATCTCGACCGACGCGAACAGCAATACTGCGATAAGATAAACCGCAATCCCGGTACGCTACAATTCAACCTTTATCAAAGTCAGAAACGTGCTGGTACGCATTTCTCCTTCTTACACGAGGCATCACAACAACTTTTCACCAGGCTGCAACGTTCAAATGCAATTTGGGTTGGATGGGTTCAGGACGGTAATACGGAACGCCAAGCGGGATCTCAACGGCCACCTATCCCTAGCAGCCGAGAAGGCAGGCATATTATCCACATGGCCGTAATGGATCGTGCAACCACGTCACGAGCCGTGAGTCAAGAAACGGGGTCGTTTGGAAGATAACAAGTGTCTGCACGAGCAGTTCGACGACGTTTGCAGCAGCATGGACTCTCAGCTTGGAGACCATGGCTGCGGCTTCCCTTGACGCTGCGTCAAAGACAAGAGCGCCTTCAATGGTGTGATCAGCGACGAACCTGGGCGCACGAATGGTGAGACGTCATCTTTTCAGATGAATCCAGGTTCTGTGTACAGCATCATGATGGTCGCATCCATGTTTGACGTCATCGTGGTGAACGCATACTGGCAGCGTACATTCGTCATCTTCATGCTGACCCATCACCTGGCGTAATGGTATGGGGTGCCATTGGATACACTTCTCGGTCACCTCTTGTTCGCATTGACGGTGCTTTGAACAGTGCACGTTACATTTCTGGTGTGTTACGACCCGTGGCTCTACCCTTTATTTGAGCCCAGCGAAACCGTACGTTTCAGCAGGATAATGCCCAACCTCATGTTGCCGGTATTGTACGGACCTTCCTTTATACGGAACAATTTCGGCTGTTGCCCTGGCCAGCACGTTCTCCAGATCATTCACCAATAGAAAACGTCTGGTCAATGGTTGCCGAGCGACTGGCTCGTCACCAAACTCCAGTCACTACGGTTGATGAACTGTGGCATTGTGTTGAAGCTGCATGGGCATCTTTTCCTGTACATGCAATCCAATCTCTGTTTGACTCTATGCCCAGGCGTATAACTGCTGTTATTCCTGCCAGAGGTGGTTGTTCTGGGTACTGATTTCTCAGGATCTATCTAGCCAAATTTTTTGAAAATTTAATCACTTGTTATTTCTAGTATAATATATTTGTCCAATAAATATCATTTTGTTATCTGCATTTCTTCCTGGCGTAGCAATTTTAATGGCCAGTAGTGTAGTATTTAAAAAAAAACCAGGTTGTTACCATAGAGCAAGGAGACTACTCTTAGCTTTATGGTTGTTACATTGAAATACCGATTAAAAAGTACTGGTAACAGCTATTTTTCACATTTCTCCAGAGTCTGAAGTGAGATAGGTAGTCTAGAATCTGGCTAGTGTGACAAGTCTTTTGTGTAGTAGGTTTTAAGTTTAGTAAACAGTGTTTACTAAACACAAGAGAAATATAATTCTATTTTCTGCAAATTTTTTAATCTGCAAATTATTTTTCTAAAATTTTTTTGCTAATCTTTTTCACGAAGAATAAGATTTATTATGGGTGTTTTTTCATACAAAAAGTTTTACTTATTTAATGTTATGGTTATCTTTATTTGTTTTGTGATACAAATATCAGGTAAATCATTTTTGTGAAATCACTCAAAAAATTACATATCACATGCAGTTTCAATTCTAATAATTTTCGATTGTCATTTTTTTATTACTGCAGATTATTTTGTGCATTAAGGAAAACATTAATTTTAAATTCTCTTTTATTGATAAACCCTCATAGATATTTTTTAAAAAATGAAGATTTATGTTATATAAAATTTATAATTGTTAATTTAAACCTGTATTAAATCTCTATCAATTTTAAATGCAGATTTGTGTTTTTTTTATTTAATCTTATTTGAACTAGTCTAATTGATAGTGAATAAGTATAAGCTGGACTTCTGATTGGCTTTTCTTTAATGATAAATCAAGAATTTCAAATACATTATATTTTGTTGACTTCTAAATTTTTCATAATACTTTCGAAGGTATTACTCACCACTCTTTCTTATATATTACTTTACAAATAATTCTCATTTTTACTTAAATTCATCCAATAGCAATTCAAGTATCCTGTTAGCAAATTTTGTAATTAGTGATGATAATATAATTCCTACTTCCCTATTTATATTTTTTAAATTGTGTCTCCTGTGCTTCTTTTGCATACCATTTTTTTTATAATGAATTCTGCTCAGGTATTATAACAGTTTAAATTGGCATAGATTATTCAATTAAGTATAAAAATTTAATTTACTATACAAAATATATATTTACTTTTGTTCAGTTTGATTTTAATGTGAATTATTTTAATTTTGTTTCTTTTATTAATAAGCAGTTCATTATTTTATTTATATTTCCATTATTAATCATTAGTATCTTGTTTATACAGCTTTATAATCATTATCACCATTTATTAAATTAGCTTGTTCACTTCTTATTGATTACCTAAAAAATTATGCCCAAGGAATAATCACTTTTATGCCCTTAGTTCTTTAACATGATGGATTGTTGTCTATAATGGTTTTATTATCTTTTATTAAATGTTTCTCTCATGATTGTTTGTCACAAAATATAAAATGTTTTCAAATAGAAAACTTTGTTTTCTTTGCTTGAATCATGTTGCATTCTTAATAAAACAAATCATGTTCTTCCAATCACATGGAAAAATCTTTTAAATGTATTTTTACATCAACTTATATATGTTTTAAGTGGAAGCGGCTGTATCCCAGTGTACGGTACGCTATTTTTATACAAATGATATAATTATAGAATATACAATTAATATCATTATATAATATAAAATTATATTATTTTATACAAATAATATAATTTTATACATTATTATATACAATTAATTATAATTGTATATATGATTACCGTTATATATATGCGTACCGTATAAGGAGCGTACCGTTCACTGGGAATTAACCGTGGAAGCTCTTATTATCTACCAAATTACCAAAATCCTTTCAAGGGAATGCATTAATATTTTTTTTAAACTCCTTTTCAAAGATTTTTATCTATCTTGTAGATAGTTCAAATATCTTAAAAACTGAAGCAAAATTATTATTATTATTTTTTTTTTTTTAGTTTATTTCTTTTTTCACTAAAAAAACTTTTCTGTTTTAAAAGGTCATCTTTTGAACTGGTATTGTGTTCCTATTTCTCCTTAAAATATTAAGGATATCATTTTTAATATACTTTCTTAAATAAATAATATTTATATTTTTCTCATTGTAAATTATATAAAAACAATATTTCATTACTTGCAAAAATTCTTTTTGTAAAAAGTAACTGTATATTTAGTTAAATCAAATCAAGATATGAATGATTTTAAAGAGTACTTTATTGAAAGTATCTTTTACTTTTGTAAGCCTAAGAAAGTATTAAAATTTTCTCATTATAAAGTACTTTTAACATAGGAATTTTTATCTTATAAAGCCCTTTTTATACATTCACAATAAAAACAATTCATACATATCTTAATGTTTGGTAATAAAAATACAAGAATTTCAGCTATTTCTACTTTTATTTTAAAATGTCTTTCTTTAGTTATTATTCTTTTTATTGATTAATGTGGTAAAAATTCAAAGCAAGGGACATTTTTACTACTGAATAATAGTTTGAAAATTTTCCAATTATATCTAATGGACATGATGGTCTGGTTGAAACTAGTTTCTTGCAACTTGGAGGTAGTTCAAATCAAGTTCTATGTCAACAAGTTAAAATCTATCATGTTCACTAATGATGACAGGAAATGTAAAAGAAGTTGTGATCATAATCTTCTCAAAGTTAAATAATACTGCTGAGTATCTTCTGCTTGGTCCCTACTTTTAAATTATGAGGACCCTTACTTTTGAAGTAATGATGGCATATACTTGGATGTCGAATTATATAAGATGTCACCAGTTCCATACTTAGTGTCAAAAGATTTAAAATTCTTAAAGGCTGAATGTTATTGAAGAAAAAAAAATTTAATGAACTTCTTGATGCAACTTTAGATTTATTCTTGATCATTTTAATACAGGATTCTGTGAACTCAACAGTTTAGTAGCTTCTTGTAACATCAGCAAAATGAAGCATTCATTGCTGCAGCAGTCATTGAAAGGATAGTATTTTCCTTCATTGGGTTTCTTGAGCTCAAAAGACTGGGGATACATCTATATTAATATGTGACTTCCAAAGTCCTATTGCTAGTGTGCCATGGATATGAAGAGAAGAGATTTTAATTGTGACCTCAACACTATGGATCAAAATTACTAGGCACTTGGTACTTAGCGAGTTTTCCAAAAGCGTTAACCTTAAATTACAGTCTGGGGCTCACCTGCACCATTATGTATTGGCTTTAATATTTTATAACCAATCTTCTAGATTCAAAATCCTCCTCTACAAGCTACTCTTTATAGACAAATTATATATGTGCTGCACTTGCACGTACAAAACATTTTTGTAAATTAAAAAAAAATGATAGTTATGCTCTTACCCTTCTAGTTAACAGTATATGAAATTCTTTCAGAATAATTAATTTCATTTTGTTTTTTATTTCTGGAATATATTGAATAATTGTATAGGTTTAAAAATTGTTGGTTTGGAGCAAGATATTCAAGAAATTTTTAAAAGTTTTTGATACAAATTAATTTTTATGCAAAAATTATTACTTGTTTAAACCAGTCTGAATATTTTATCAGTTAATATTAAATATTTTAAATATAAAATATTTTAAATTTTGTAATTAGAATACATATATTATTGAATATTTTACCAGTTTAATTTTTCATTGTTTATTCTTACTATCAGAATTCTGTGTTCTAACCTTTTACTTGGTTCTTAAACAAAATGTTCTAACATATTAAATCCTTTTTTTTTTTTTTTTTTAGTTGCATCACTTTGTACAAATTTTTCTTTTAACTTTTTAAATGAGTCGGCATCTGGAGACAAAGCTGCAATGATAAGTGTATCTCTCAAGGGACATAGGAATTATTCATGCCCTGGCTTGGACAATCCTAATGAAAACACTGAATGCTGCACTAAAGCTGGCATGAATGGTTGCTGTCCACCAATGGTTGAACATCCACGATATTTTTATGAAATTGACCAAACGTAATTTTTTTGAATTTATAGTAACTTACTAAATTGAAATTAAATTCTGTAAAATAAATGCTATACCATTTAGAATTTTAAAATTTTGTATTATATCTCTAGAAAATATCTTTTGATACTTGTATTTTGTAAGGATGTAAAGTCAAAATCACTAAAATATTTGGATTAAGGCAAAGTCTGGCTTAATATCTAGATATTGAGATTAAGCCAAAATGTTTCATTCTTATTAAAAATAAGATTGGGTTGCTTATAATTATCAGCACTATTAATTGTTAGTAGTTAACATAATTAAAATTTTTTTGCTTAGTAAAAGATCAAATTTAGATTTTAATCCCTAAAAATATTAATTTACCTCACAAACTTGTTAATAACAGTTTGCTAGAATTTTGTGCCATTTTTTTTCTATCATTTACAGAATTTGTTTTGGATAACTTAAAATCAAAGTTTAACCATTAATTCAGTGTAACCAATAATTAACATTTTTCTAGTTATTATAATAAGGCTTCATTTAAGTATTATATTTCTATAATGGAAGCTTTTGCAAGGTCTTGTATTATGATACCCTGGTAAAGCATTACTAAAATGGGGCATAATAAGGTAATTCATTCCTGAAAAATTAATTTTTGTTTATTTTTCCTTTTAATTTTCATTAGCTTTGACTTTTCTTTGACAGGATTTCTCCTATTGAGATTTTCTCTTTAGACTTATAATTTATTGAAAAATTAGAATGTACTTAACTATTTTTTTATCTAATTGAATGATTTGCAATTTACTCAATATTTTGCACTTTGTGGTTTTTTTATTTTTTCTATATTTGTTCTCTTATTTTAAAACCTTAAAAATAAATAAATTATTTTCTATTTTAGTGCTGTGATTTTATGCTGGTTGTTTTTATATTACTCGTAGAATTTGTAATAATTTTCTTTTAAATGATAAATTTAATGATGTATTATATCTGATTAGGTATTTATATAAAATGTAATTGTTATTTTTTTTTAAATTATTATATATATTGATCTGATTCATAATTTTATAAATACATTAATTTAAAAAGCATTTTCAAAATTGGTTTCATTAATAAGAATTAGAATTTACATTTTAATTGCTTAAATTTTAGTAACATTGTTAAAGTTTCATTCCATGTCATATCAACCACAAATGTACTTTCAAATTTTGATCTCTTTCTTCCCACTTCTTGTTGAGCTTGTAATTGAATGTTTGGCACGTTGATCTTCAATTCAACTATTTAGGTCTTTTAAACTCTCAAAGTTGACTTTAAACAGTTCAGTCTTGTCAAATTAGTACATATATGTGCAAGAAGTGGCAGTATAGTGATAATAAACAATCATTTTCCTATTTTTAAGATTTAGCTTAACATTTGCTCTGCTAAAACATATGAAAAATACAAAATTTAAATTTCTATATGTAACATTTTTTAAAAAAGAAAAAATAATTGAATTAACCACCACATAAAATTGTTTGTAATTTATCAACAAATCATGTTTGACAATATTCTTTATTTGCAATTTTTATGATGGTTATTAATTTGACTTATAACAAAAATTTATGTTTTAATAATATTTAAAATTTTAATTTTTTTAAATTGTGTAGTTTTTTTAAAGAAATTATATTATTTATAAGTTTGTAAATTATATATGCACCCAAGATTTCGGGAAAAAAAATGGGATTTCGGAAAATTAATTTTTAAAGAAGATTATTTTCTACTTAAAGTATCTAAAAATTATTTGGCTTGACAATTCTAAAATTGAAATTGTATATTTCTATTCATTTCATGTATAAAAAAATATTCACATAAAATAAATACATTTTCCTTGAATTTAATTATATTTTTATTCATCTGATAATTTAAATATAATTGCTTAGAGATAACAGAGAAATTTTTGTGATTTCTCTGTTACACCCAAACTATTATATTCATGTTGCAGATATATGCTTCTATGAAAAGGGTTTTTTATTTTAATTTGTTAAACATGATAATATATTTTAACACTCTAAATACTATACATTAATTACAGCTTATATAAAAAATTTTTTTCAATTAAGCCTGTAAATTATTATTTCTAATGTTCCCAATTCTTTTAAAATGTTGACATATTCTAACATTACATTCAAATTATTGTCTTATTTTGATTATAGGTTTCAACTTTTGTTCTAAGTAAATAATTATATTGTGTAGTTTTGCTTTATATAACAGAAATAAATCATGGCTTAATTTTATTTTTAAATTCATACTTGGATTATAATTTCTGTACAATATTTTGTGTGAAACACAAATCAATATTCTGGACTAATTTCTTCATATAAAAGCATATGGACACATTTGTTTTTCATGGTTGTTTAATAAAGTTAATTTCACTTTTAGCTGCTAAAGAACACTTCTTTAATTTTACATAAAAAATAAAAAAGTAAAAGAAAAAAAAACAGAAATTTTTATTTACTGAATTTAATAAGTAAATAAGGATTGTAATAATTGCATCAATTTTGTTGAGGTTTCTCTAAACTCATTTTAAATTAGATAAACTCAAGATTTGTTTATCATACAGGAATCTTAAGATATGTTTATCAAATGTCACTAGCATTATATAATTTAAATAAATTACATAGATTTGTTAAAAATCACCAACAAAGACAAGATATTGTTAATAAAATTGTGCACGCAAAAGATATATAGATCAACTCTTCAAAAAATGTTTTTCATAAGTTAATTTAATTATTTCTTGAAATATATATAAAACATCAGGTACTAAAACAATTTAGAAATATTTTTCTTTAACAAATAAACCAAAACGAAAAATTCCTGATTTTTTTCTTCAATTTGTCATTTAAAATAAAATTTAAAATATGTTAAATCCCCCCCCCCTCAAAAAAAAAAGAAAAAAACTTTCTTTTTTTTACTAAGCAGTTTGTAACTGAAAATTCGGTCCATTTCAAGTATAGACCAGTGTTAGCAAAGTTGAAAGAAAATTTTTGTGTTACGTAGTGTGAACAAATAGTTTGAAATTGTTTTTCTTTCTTTAATTATTGGAATAAGAAACTTATCTTAAAGGGAACAGAAATCAACTAGTTCATATTAAAATCTATTGAAAGAAAATATAATAGAAAGGAACATTAAAAAGAGTTAATTTATGAAATATTTTAGTACATTAAATTTTATTCTGAACATGCAAAACTTTTATTTCACTGTGTTGAGTAAAAAATTTTCAATATTGAATGACATTCTACATGACTATTAAGAGCTTATGATAAATATTTAGAATTTATGTTGTAGTTAATCAAATTAGTAATCATTCATTTAAATTATAATTATTTTTCACACTGGCTCAGTTTTTATTTTGTAATGTTAATACTACTCATTTCAGCTTTGATAATAAAATATGAATTGAAGAATATATTTTTTAAACTTGTTACACTTTTATTCTCTGTCATATTTTATGTCTATGCAGTTTATAAGTAACTTATAGTTTTATGAATAAAATTATTCTATTTTCAAAAAATTAAAATTAGTGCTTTTAAAAACATAAAAAAAAAAAGTTTTGTGTGCAGCATTTTTTGTATCTTCATTTTAAAACATATAATATTATACATGAAGATAATATATAATGTAGATAAATATTAGAATTTTATATAGATAAAGACATTAGAAAGAAAACGATAAATAATTGGTCAGTGTCCTAGTTTTTAGCTCGAAAGTTATATTTGTATACGGTACTAATTCTTACTTATAGTATGAATGTGTGATAATTGAGATTTCCCTTTGAATTATATGTTTTGCTGAATCATCATCAGTGAGCTAAAGTGATTGTTCCAAGGTGGCAGTTAAATGGTTAGCCCTCTGGTTTTCAGTTAAAAAGTTTGGGGATTTGGTTCTCTTGTCAGTCATAAAATCTATAAAAAAAAAAAAAAAAAAAAAAAAAAAAAAAAAAAAAAAAAAAATCTAAACTACTATAAGCATGATTTGTTGTACAAATTTTCTTAAAATTTTAGGTTCCCATTTAATTACACCTTCCATGTAAAAAAGTTACTGTATAACAACTAAATCAAAGCAGAAATGTTAGTAGAACAAGAAACCAAAAAAACTTTAAATGTAGTGATTATAAGATCCACTGCTTTATTTATTACAGAATTCCAAATAATTTTAAATTTTATGATGTGACTTAATATGGTCCCTTTTGTGATTTTAATATTCTCTAATTATGACTAGTAAAACAAAAAAATAATGGAGAAATTTGTGACATCTATGTCTAACTCATGTATTATTAATTTTTTTTAAATCTTTAACAATGTTTTCTTGAAATTATTTCCAATTATGTAATTAATATTTTTAATTATTTATGTTTTACTTATCAATGTATATATTAATTAATGTATTTATTAATGTATACTTATTAATGCATATAATTTAAACTAGTAACTGCTTGATTTAATTTGCTATATTTATTTTAAAATCACAATTTTGTAATCTTGTTTCATTGTAAATATTTTTAGAGTTGCAACAGTTGTGGCTATAACAGTGGTCTTAATTTGGGCTGCACTCACCATAACATTAATTACTTGTTGCTTTTATTCCACTTGTCCTCTTTATACATCATGCAGAGTTGAATGCTCCCCTGAAATAGCAACTTATGGTAATTTCTTATTTTATAAAATTTTGTATGTATGATATATTTCTTTTAATATGATAAAAGTAAACTTGATATTAATAAAATTAATTTTATTGTATGATATGCAAGTGTGAATAAATTATCTTTAAATTCTATTGTAATTGGTACCAATCAAATTAGCTTTCATGTACAAAAATTGACTTTAGAGTGGCAATTGTTTTCAAGGATTTTTTTTTTTTTTTTTTTTTTTTTTTGTAATTTGTTTAGCAATATCATTAGAGTTGTTGATTTGTAATATGCTGATATTTGTTGTTAATGCTCCTTTTATTTTCCATGCATTGTTGATGAAATTCAGAGCATTAGAACTGACTAACTAGATTATTTGACTACTAACTTGAATAGAAATTAATTAAAATAACTTTAATAAAATAGTTAATTGTGTTGTCAGCCATTAATAGGAGATCATAGACATTGTATCAATGGAAAAGTTGACATAAAATTGTGACTCATTTACCATCACAAAAACGAAAAATATGTATTACAGGCATTAATTCTAGCATTTATATATATTTAATAATTCAAATTCAGAAAAATGCTTCAACATTTTGTTGCACCTAAAAATGAAAAAAAAAAAATAAATAAAAATAAAATAATTAAACAGATCATGTATACTCTTTATGTAACTAAATCCTATTAAGAAAGGCAAGGATTTTAACAGTAATTTAGGTATTTTTCTGTTAAAATTATACCACAGGTAATGTTTTTATTTTGGCTTATTTCCTAAGCACCAGGCATCACAAATTTTTTTTATATAAATATTGTTTGCTGAACCATTTTTTTTTTCATCTGCCCATAATTTTGTTAGTTTGAAAGTTGTTTTACTTCTTGTAGCAATAGATTTTTAAGTTTAAGATTTACCAAGGGATCAGGATAGTGTAGTTTCATTTATGTAGAAAGAGGTATTAGTCATCAAAAACATATATGTTTGAATAGTTGTATTATGCATTTAAATTGTTATTACAAACCAAAAATAGTTTGTTATCATTTATGCTAAGATGTTAAAGGTGTGCAGATACATATTTAGCTTTCTGGGATATTCATTTCTTTCATCACTGATTCATTCTTTCATTGTTGATTCATTTCTTTCATTACAGTTTGCTTATTTATGGTGTGAGGGATTAAATATGTTGAGTTTTATGAATTACAACTTGAAATAAATCATAATACTAGGGATGACTAGAATAATTAATTATATATGAAAGGTTATAGGGTTAATTCCTTTTATTTTGTTTTAGCATTAAAATATAGAATTTTGTAAAACTTGTGTATTAGAAGAAAATATCACATAGACCATGTTCTTCCCTGACAATGGCTATTGGGGAATTGTGCCATGAAACTAAATAATATTTGCTTGTACTGTTTTGGATCTTACTGTTGAAATTTCAATGTCAGCAATAGCTGAATATATCATTATAGCAGTAGCTAAACCAGAAAATATAAAATTTATAATTCCCGGTTGCTGGTGTGGATATAAATCTTCCGATTTGTATGCTGTCTTGTAAAACATTTCACTGTAAATCATACTGGTAATTATGTTAATCTGTATTCTGGGTGTTATACATATTCTATTCAGTGAATATCTTCATATTAATTCAAAATGGCAAAGTAAATTTAAATGAGGCATTGTGTGCAAGCATTTAGATTCTTATCTACTGGAAGTCATGGAATGCTGTATGTATAGAAAAAGAAACATGTTTTTTGTTGTGTTAAATAACATTCTTAATTTAATATCTCCTGTTTAATATCATTATTTTAAATTATTGTATCCTTTTTTTATATAATTATTTTTTAGTGCATTTTTGTTTATATAACATTTTTTATTGAAAATGTAGAAAGTATATATTTTCTATAACTATTTGTGGTTTTTTTTTTTTTTTTTTTTTTTTTTTTTTAATAAAAAAATAAATAAAAAATTTCCAAAATATGATGCTGAAAATAACTTAATTATCATTAAAATTACTTAAAATCATTAACAGAAAACTACAGAAATTTAATTAATTGGTGTCATAAATCTCATCTGAATAACCTTTTAATATATAGGACTGATATTTTATTAAAAATTATAATATTTTTTATTTATAAATAAAAAAAATTATAAATAAAAATTTATAATATTTTTTATTTATAATTTTTAATTGGTATTCTTATATTTCTGGGGCTGTAGATAAACACACTCATTCAACCATCACATTTCTCATAAGCTGTCATTTATAGGTAATGTGCATCTGCTTGTTTTCATTAGAAATGGGACACATTAGGGAAATACAATATATATTTACATACTTTACACATTAGGGAAATACAATATATATTTACATACTTTGATTGATATTATTTTGCTGGCTGTATAAAAAGTTGAAAATCAGTCATATTACAGTTTTAATAAATACAGTTAATGCTGTGAATAAAAAAAAAAAAAAAAAAATGTAAACATCAAATCATTATTGCTTATGGAGATTATTAGAAGTCTGTATATAATTTTTATTGAATTTAAAATTTAATTATTTACCTCTTTATATATCAAATTCCTTTTTTAAAATAAATATTCATAAGTTATTAAAATATGGAATTCTTTTGTTGCATGTTATAATTTAAGACTTTCTCTTTTTCATGCTTAAGAAATGTAAGTAATTTAAATATTAGATTTATATCATTTAAATAATTTCGTTTTTCTAGCAAATAAAGAAGATATTTCAATGGATACCATGCCTGTGGAATTAAGCAGTAAGAATTGCAAATTTTCTCCAGTTAAAATATGTAATGGAAATCTTGATGGTGAATATTTTTCTGTGACATTAAATTGATCTTTTTTCATATTTGGATTCTTAAGCTTTTATTTTTAGCTTTATTTTGTATATGTTTTGCTTTTTTATTTATTTTATGTTTTGTTTACCTAGTTTTTTGTTTTTTAATTATATAATGAATTTATTTTATTAATATTTATTTACATTTGCTGACATTCAAACTAATAATTTACATAATTTTGAGTTGTGAAATAAATTTATTATTATTAATTTTTACATCCAGACTGTAGTATGAGGCTCACTCTGACATCTAACTTTAAAGGCACATTTATAAAATTTTATGTCAATTCAAAATAGTCTCTTCCAACATGAATGCACTTTTGCAGATGAATTTTCCAAACTTAAAATATCTTAAACCATTCTTTCTATCAATCGGTGAAAAATGTGTTCATAGTCCTATTAATATCAGCTTTGGAATGGAAAATGAAGTTAATATCTTTTTAAATTAAAAATAGCCAAAAGTCACACAGAGGGATTTTTGTTAAAGAAACTCAACTATCAATTTTGTTGAATGAAAAGATGCATTATGTTGATGCATAAGTTCTTTAACATTCACTCATTTGAAGAATTTCTGAAAGAATTTAGTAATGCACTAGTTAGCTGTAATTGTCTTCTGTCTTTTTATTTTATTGGTTGTTACACTTTTATGGCATGTTGTTTTTTCGAGATTGTGGTTTTTGAATTTCTTAAAAGACCTATGTTTACTTTCCTGATGTGTTTGAAGGTTAAAAAATGTTGTGTTTCTTTCATCACCAATTACAATTTTAGAAATGCTATAGCAATTAACTTTAATTTTTTTTCACTGATTCTGTTAGTTCTCTTTTTAAGTGCTCAGTTAAATTATGGGAAACTCAGCATTAACTATCTATTCATATGCAGTTCTTTATGAATAATTTTATATTTTGAAGTATGTGCAATATTGAGGTTATTTTGCATCATGTGACAAGTACAGCGATTATCATCAGTAAGCACTTTTCATATGACCTACATTAACTGGGAGTGTATCTAATAGTGACTTAGTGTGTTTTCATTCTAAAAAGAATTGGAATGTCTGAAATTCTGTAGTAGCAGACAATGAGTTTTCATTTCTAAATACCAATTATATACATTACACATATTATTTTTGATTTAATATAGCTTTGAAAACATAGAACAATTATGTTCACATGTCAACTCCAATTTTCCTTCTGCTTAAAGTTTATTTTACACCAAACTAATTGCATTTGATGAACAAAAACTAGTTTTGTATTATAAATATAAAATATCAGTGTATTTTTTCAAATCCAACTACTAATTTCTTTCTATCATTTATCTACATTTTTCTCTGAAATTTCAGAATAACTAGTATTTTCCTTTAGATCTCCCACTGGTATATTTGCTAACTTCTCTTATCTTTTTAGAAAATTTCAAATTTTTGATATTTTCTGATTTTTTTTTCAAACTTAAAACATAAATATAGAAAATATTTTACAATATTATGAATATCATCTGTTGCCCATATAAAATTGTTAGTTCTCCATATGGGATAGGAAAGTAAATATAAGTTAAAATATTAATTATTTAAAAATTTTATATTTTATTTAAATTAATCAAAAACAAAATAATTTTTATGTTAATGTTTTTTTTTATTCCTTAGGATTTTTAATTTCTCATATTAGATATGGGTTTCATATTTATGCATACAATTAATATAGTGTTCATGTTTTAATGATCAAAAGTTTACTTTTTATCCAAATAATTTACTTTTTATGTATAGCGGTTTTAATTGTTTGAGTGATTCATGAGTTTTTAATTTCAATGCTCAAGCTATTTTGCTTGTATTATTTGTGACAGTAAATGCTTAAATAAATATTTTGCTACAAACATGTCAACTTTTGTGTATTGTGTGTAAATTTCATGCACATCTTATGCTCTATTAATACTCAGTGTAAAATATTTTTCCTATTTCTGTAAAGATTTTTTATTTTTTATTTATTTATTTTTTTTAAAGAGAAATTTATTGATGACAAAAAACAGTTATTCTTGAAAAACAAAGAAGTTAAATCTGTATAAAATACTTTTTTTAGTATTATCCCAATTTTTAATATATCTACTGTATTATTCTTGTTCATGTCTCCTCGTGGGATGAGGGAGAGGTATAATAAATGGTAGAAGTATAATCTTCTTTCATCATGTGGCTGAATTACACTATTTATTTTGAGTTCTGTGATTGATGGACTGACTCAGTTAGGCAGCATTATTTTAAGACTGTTAGGTGAATGATAAAATTTTACTGTCATTGTAACTCAAATATTAGTAGATACTAATATTTGAGAACAGTGTTTAATAATAAACCTGATAAATGGTGCTTTTAATTTTTTTAGGTTTGTTACAGTTATGAATTTTCATATGTCAAAATGTCTTCTAAAGGGGCTAAATTTGCTCATTATATAGTCTGAAACTGTGCTTTTAATATTTCTCATTGTTTATTTTGTTGTTTCTTGTGATGTTAAAGGGTAAGAAACAAAAAGGTCATGAATTATTTTTTGGTAAATTCTTGTTTTATGAAGGATACACAAAAAGTTATTTGGTCTGAATTATATTTTACTGTCTTTTTGGTAAAACATAATATCTTTATCATCATTGTCAATCATGCTTTTCCAATTATTAAGTTAATGTTTTCTAAAAGTGAAACCTTGAAATAATAAGCACATGTTTTAAAACTTCGCATCATGTTTTGCAGCATATGATGGAAGTAATGACAATGATTCTAAATTGTTCTTTATTGTAAATTTTTTAGTCCCATTCAAAAATTAATTTAAAGTTGTTTACTAATACTTCTTAATTTAATAGGAGATGTAACAATAGAAAATATCTAAACTTTTTTTTTCAAAGAAATTCAAATAATTGAAAATCCAATTTGATCATTGTGTTGCATTTAGTGATGATAATGCAAAGCATGTTTACCTATTTAAGAGTAAAGCAGGATAATGTAATAAACATTGGTTGCTTATGTCAAGTTAACCATTCTTGCTTTTGCAAAAGATCTTGCAGCAGGTTTTGCCAATTTAAGTTTTAAAATCATAATCAATATCTATAATTCTTTAAATCACAGTGCCTAAAATTGTTCCAAGAATTGTATAATAAAGATAATTTAAAAAAAATTCAAACATTTGTGTACACTTTAGTTTTTTTCTACAAAAATAGCCTTTTCATAATTTAGTCAAACTGGAGAAATCTACAGATTCTGAAAATATAGCATCATTCTAAAAATGAAGATCAAAAATACTCTTTCTGCTATAGATGTATGTCATTGTATCAAATCTAGCTTGGAATAAAAGACATGTTGAATGGATTTTGATAATAAATCTTTTGATAAAGTTATTAAATTAAAATTTCATTATATTATAGAAGGTTGTTTAATGTTCTGATCTCTGCTTACTAATAAAATGTAAAGTTATTTTTTCCTTCACTCTGTAAAAATATACAAATGATAATGTTTTGTTATAGTCTATCAATCACAGATCCATAAATTTAGTATATTATGTTGAGCTTATATTTAAAGTATTGCTTAAGTTTGTTATTTATAGTTAGGAGTACATCTTTATTAGTAGTTAATTATTATTTTTCTGGTAAACAAAAAGGACCTAGTGATTTAGTTATAGGAAGTAATACATCTGATATTGTTTAAACATTATCTGATAAAGAAAAGGAAAATTTTTTCTTTTATTCATAAATATTTCATGACTCTTATCTATGTTCTAAACAAATTTCTTTTAAGATCTTTTACATTGTTTGCAATTGCTAGTGTAAATGATATCAAATTCTCTGATGTTAAATATTTTATTATAATATTTTCAATTTTGCTACTATTGGAGTTTATCAATCTAAAGTTTCAGCCGTAGTCGAACTAAATAATCAGTTTTCTTTATTATAAACTAGATTCATCTTGATTAAGGATGACAAGATTGGTGCTCTGGGATTTGAAGTCAATTGAATTAAATGAATAAACAATATTTACAAATATGTCAAGACTTCTAAGTTCATATCTGTGGTACTTCATAGCAATGTAAAATACATAAGTAGTTTTACTTTAAAATAAAATAAGAGAGATTATGTATGAGAACACTATTTAATAATTTATCAATAAATATTTTAGTGTGAAGCTTTTTTTGAGCAAGAATTTGTTAGAGAAGACATTATTTGTTCATTGAACTTTTCCAGCATGTACAATCGTAAATGTGGATCTTAATCCAGAAGGTTTTTTATGAAAGATTTTTATCTTCATCTAGAATTTTTATATAATGCATTATAAATATATATTTTCATATATTAACTCTACTCATTTCACTTAAAAAAAACTAGGCATATAATTTAATTAAGTTCAGGAAATTTATTTTTAATGAAAATATTGAAATATTATTAGAAATACATCTACAGATTTTTTTCATTGTATTTAATACAGTGTATATATTTCTATTGATAAAATGTTAGTTGTTCTAATAGTTATAAAGAACATACTCATCAGTTTTGAGCTTTTTATTAAATTAGATCACTGCGTTAACAATATAAAATCAGTATCGTTGGCATTTAAATTTTAGTCAAAAGTTATATCCTAATCAAGTTAGTGCAGCTCAAAAATTTCCAAAACTCACTCACTTGTATAAGTGCATAGGTTTTTTGATATATTTAATTTCTTAGTATTATTTCACAAGTAACAACATATTAACCTGGTTAATTGGATTTCTTGACAATCATATCATTGAAAAAGATTTTTTATGTGTAAGAAATTAAACTGACATTCTGACAAATAAAAATAGTTGAAAAAGTATTTTAGGTACTAAAAACCTCATGCTAAAATTACCTTTCCAAAATATCTGATTCTCAGTGTTCCTTCAAGTTTTTGGATTAGTGCACCATATATATGCCACTTACAATTTCTTATATCAGCTTTCAAATGTCACTTGAGAACCATTCACACCAAATGTGATAGTTGCATAGGGTTGTGAATTCATGGGTGTTTATTGTTCTATCAAAAAGTTTTGGAGTTTGTTGGCAGGTAGAGAATTTTGGTTTATACTGTTAAGAAAATTCTTAATGTAGCTGTCCTTCAAAATCTCAAGAAATGCTCCAGCTTAGTATGAAATTTTATCTTATAATTTTGTATCGATATCAGGCTCATTGAGGAAAATGAGTACAATTTTATTGATGCTCTTTCTTTTGTAGAAATTGCTGTTATTTTTAAAGAAATTTTAAACCCTCTTGAAGTGTATTAATGTACTACTAAATGTTATTTTAAGTGTTATATGAATTTGTTTATTATAAAAAATTTATTTCTATCTTGCTATGATTGTCAACATTGCAAATTCAAAGACAGTTTCCCCATATAGTATCTTTGCTTTACCTATTGGTTGATTTATTCACATATATTTAGATTTATTGTCCCATTTTGATATCTCATAGTTATAAATATTTCATGACATAATTGGTTGATTCCATAATAGATGGAAATTATTCTAACAACTTGCAAAACCTTTATCCATAACTGGATTAGTCACATTAAGTGTTCTGTGACAACCAAAGTTAGTAAGTGATAGTAACTTTGGATCACATTTATTAAGGTAGCAAAAATCCTTGGTACAAATCATATTCTCACAAATAGTTGCTATCTGGTGAAGTTAGATTGGTAAAACCTTTCCACAGATATCTTGAAAGCTCTATTATAGCCCATGCCCAATCTAAATAAATATTGAGATTTCCTATTGTTTTACTTGAATGGATTTGTGCTGTTAAACATGACCTAAGTTAAACATGCATATGACTAGTGTATAAAATAACTTAAGATTGCCTTCTGATATCTTAACTGTTCAAAATAAATTATCAAAACCAACAAAAAGTTATACATCCAAATTTTGATCACTTATGTTATTCTTTATATAATCCTACGTAAACTTTCAAGTTTTCTACTAAAACTGCATACAATAAGTCAATGTTATAAACTTGTTCTTTTACATTTTTATTTGTTGTTTTCTGAAGTAATTCACATCTTGTTCTTACTGAGAAAGATAAAATGTTATAGTTAAAAGTTTTGATGTATTAGGTTGTTATAATTGTAATAGGTTATTACTTTTTCTTCAATGTTAACATATATCTATATGTATTGGGTTGTAACAAAAGTTTTCCACCACTGCTAATACCTTCTGTGCAAACAATTTACATTGGCATGTTATATTTTGTCAATCGATTCTTTGGTATTTAAAGAAAGAGACTTGCTTTAGAACACAATAGTGAGATCTGTAAAAACATCATTATCATTAAGTACAAGGCATCTGAAATGGAATTATCATATTGCCAGATTTGAATCTTCATTTACTTCCAGCTCTGTTGCAAAAAAAAAAAAAAAAAAAAAAAAAATCAGCTACAGAATATCACCAAATTATGTGTACAGCTTTAGGTACAATTGTTGTATCATATAGCGCTGAACATTTGGTACTGTGAATGATGTACAAGCTTAACTGTTGGGTGTTATATGAGCCAATTCAAGCAGATAGACATATTCAGGACTGCAAAAATCTGCTTGAATATCAATGAAGGACACAATTCTGGACTAGATCATCACTTGTGTTGAAAAGTTTATTTACTTCAATAACACAAGCCATAATAGGTGTTAGTGTATGCATGGTGAGCTCATTGGTAACACAGCAAATTAAAACTTTATAAATAAAAAGATAATGGTTTGTATTTGATGGAAATGGTATGATATTTCCTAAAAATATCATGAAAAAGGTGAAGCCATCGACAATAAAGTGTATAGTGAGATATTAGTCCATGTTGATGCTGCCATCTAAATCAAATGTCAAACTGAGTTCAGGTGCAAGAAAGTATTGTTCCATAACAAAGCAAGACCACATGTGTTGGCTTTCACTCGCTGAGCTCAATACAGACTCAAATGAGTTTTTATACCTTGCCCAGACATAGTTCCTTTCATCTTCTATCTTTTTTCACACCTTCAGTTACAACTTGCTGGTGCTATCTTTGATTTTGCATAGGGCATATTCAATGTGATTGATCTGGTGGCCACAAAGTTTCTGGAAGGCTCTGAAAAACTATCAAACCATTAGTATGAAATGTTAAATTAAATGCTCACACTGAAGGTACTGCTTTTTTTTTTTACTTTACTGAGAAATTATTTGGTGGAAAAATTTTGTTACAATGCGATATAAATATATAATAATCAAGTGTACTGTCTAATTTTTTTGTATCACTCACAATTTTTTGTATTTTATTTACAGCATAATTCATTAATTTCCTTATTGGGAAAATACTTCTAAAGCTACATCTAGATTATATTATTTATAAGAGCTACCTATTTTATTTGTATCAACAAAGTACTTAAGCTTCTAATTAAAAATAGTATATATAATTGACAAGCGAAATCACAATTTTGGTACTTTGTTTGTTATTATTTTTACTAACCCTTTTGTTCCAACTGTCATATATACATGCTTGCAGGAAACACACTCAGTTTCTGCCCAACATGCAGGTGTGCCTAAGAGTTTTCTTATTCACCCCTAGCCATGACACATTTATGCCAATAACCTAGAACATTTTAAAAACTATAATTTTTGAACAAGATGGCATTGTATGTTTCAGACACATACAGATAGAGACCGTCTATTAAAAAATCATGGAGAGTCATGATGGCTGACACTAGGACCAATTTGAGAACAAATAATTGAGCAGTATCCACTTGTATATATATTTTTAGAATATGTTTTAACTATATTGCTTTAAAAATATTGGAAATGGTGAAAAATATTGTAATTATCTCAAAGATTTTAAAAGTGCTATTGAACTTATTGTATTTACAATTTACTGTTTATTTTAGCAGTATATTTTCTCCTTATCTTTTAATTAAAAAAAGGAAAGGAAACGCATTAATATACTATTTGTTTAATATTAAAATTAATTAGTAAGAAGCATCATGTAAAAATTTTTAAAATATGATGTTGTTGGTAAAAAAGAAAGAATGCCTCTATGCAGTCAATGTAAATTGAAAAGAAATGTAGCTATCCCTGAAAAATTTAGATGTTGCCTCAGCAGCTAGTAAATTATTGCTTGTTTTGAGTTCAAATGTTCTCTGCATGATGGATGTAATTGCTTGATATACAGTACATTTATTCACCAAGAAAGGATGATTAAACATTTTAAAGAAGCTTTTATTCAACTTGCAAATCTTATATTAAAAGTAACAACATAGCAAAAATGATGCATTCTGTGATGAAGTACAAGGTGAAATTAAAATGCTTGTTTGTAAAGATAAATGATATTTGCTATTTCTGAAATGAAATTACTATTGAAAAATTGTAAAAGTAAATCAAAAGATGTTTCAAGAAATTTTAAATATCATTTTCTCATAAAATCAGTTAAACTATGTCTAATATTACCACATGGATGTGCTAGGCTGAATATGGATTTTCTGTCAATAACAATATTATAACTTAATAAAGATTGCCAATTAGCAGACCTTGGTATTCACTCTTTAAAAATGTATAAAGATTTTAAGGGTATGAATCTGTTGTTATTTTAGTTTACAAAATCAATGATACAATACATAAAAAATGGTCATTCTCAATATGCTTTTTACTTGGAACAACAAAATAAAATAAAGTAAAGGATAAAAGGAAGAAAAAGGGGGGGGGAATACTGAGCAGAACATGAATAAAGCAGATAAAAAAAAAATTTGATTCTCTCATTGCAGAAGAAAATAACCTTTGAAGATGAAACAGCAGCACTCAAATTGATCAATAGCTCATAAAAAAAAAAAAAACTAAAAAATGCCGTAGAAAATAATGATTTTCTAGAAATAACACTTGCACATATAATACTGGATACTGCTAATGATAAAATTAAAAAAATTTTAGAAAAATTAACTTCTCTCTCTCTCTCTTTTTTTTTTTTTTTTTTTTTTTTTTTTTACAAAAAATTGCACAAATTAACTTTTTTTTATTTTGGAATTTGAATTATTTTATCTCTGTTATATTAATAAATTGCTGTTTAAATCAGAAAATAAGCAAAGACTTCTGCTCTTTAAAAAACTTAATGAAGTGATTCAAAGCTTATTTAAAAGTTGCTAAAGCATCGGATAAATTTCAAGAACTAAATTTGCATGTAGACTAGATGTAAAATATAATTCATAAGTTTGAATAATTTTCCTTATCAGTATTTCTTTGAATTTTCACTTAAAATTATTCAATTCTTTAGAATGGCTGTTTAATTTAATTGTTTGTAAAATCGTTGTATGATGTAGAGTGTTTTTTCAATTCCCTAAAACTTAAAAATCCTTTTAAAAATTTCTTTTAATATTAACAATATCCTTTAATTAGAAATATTGTTTTTCTTATATAAACTTAAGAAATCAGTTGAGAAATTTTTAAAAATTATATTAATATCATGAAAAGTTCTTACATTTCCCAAATTAATGGTTTATTATATTTATAAATAAAATTTATTAATATAAATAAAATTAATAAAAATATAATAAAATTAATAAATAAAATATAACTAAAATTTATATTTATATTGTTTTCTATTTTAGCTGATAACAATCCTGTATAACTTCGTGGATCTTTTTTGTATTAACAGAGTTACATCAACTGAGAGAGCTTGAACAAAGTTTACCCTCTTCAATTTATTATTTTTTATTCTGTGATATTTTGTTGTATTTACATATATTATTATATTGATGTGCTCTTTGTGGAATTAATTTCTCTATCTCATATCTGCCAATATATGTGATAGTGAAATTGATTCCACTATGGATTACCACTATGGATCCACTATTAATTCCACTATGTAATCCATTGCTAATTATCTGTTCAGTATTATATTTGTGTAGTATCTTCTTTTTCTCCTATTTTAGTTCTTCTATACAAAAATTGAAGATGGTATTTGCTTAGCAATGTCAAGCAGATATTTATAAATCTGTTAATTACTTTGAAATTTATCTATTTAATTTAAGTTGAATTTTTAAAGATTATTTAATTGTAGTTTGATAGTAACCTTTTTAAAGCTCTCATATTTGAAAGTACTTTATTATGTATAAAATAATTGAATATGTGAATATATTAATAGTATTGAAATTACTTTATGTATATGCATAGTTAAATTTAGTGCTTGCATAATTGAATAAATTCAGATTGAAATTCTTTTAATTTTCAAAATGCCTACTAATTTATGTTTAGTAAAATTGTTTTAAGTTTTTTTGAAAAAAATTGTCAGAAAGTCTTTGAAATTAATAAATCAATAAACATATGTATATATATGTGCAATGTCCTACAATAATGAACTGAATGGCAGGGTATAAGTGGGAAATACATGCTTTAATTATATTATGGTCCCACACGGGGTGCAATAATCACACTAGCAATCCTTTTTGGTATATTTTCAGCACACAAGTGGGATTCTTGCTGTCTATTCTTGCTGGATATATATAAACTGAACTGTATATATTGGATGTACTTTCTTGATTCATAAGTACAGATATTACTGTAACAAATCCTATATATTATATAGGCTAAGGTGAGGACCTTGAGCCTGCCAGGAAATCATTTTGCATTACATTTCATGATACCACTTGACACAGTTTGCGACATGACATGGTGTGTCTTTTTTTTTTTTTTTTTTTTTTTTTTTTGCTGCAAAATTCTATACAATTTCTTGAATGCAGGAAGGATTGAATTATCTAAACTTTTCTTGTTAAATTGATGTTCATTTTGCTAGAAACAACATGTAAAGGTTTATTTTTTATAATAAAAAAACATTTTCAGATAATTAACTCACCCCAACTGGACATGATATTTGAAACAACACACTTGGGTAAAAAATGTTTACTTAGAATTTGTCATTCCCTTAGCTTCTCCACTTAACTTGAAGAGTATGGCCTTTGAAACATATTTACAGTTTGCCAGTATATTTGTAACATTTGAAATATTTAGAGAATTTGCTAGTATTGGATGGGGCAGTAGTTGTTTTTTATGGTACATATTTCACTTCATTATT
>JAPDSC010077601.1:75326-94770 GCA_026290005.1 Latrodectus geometricus | reverse complement strand
ATATATATATATATATATATATATATATATATATATATATATATATAAATGAATAGATTGTGGAAATACACACGAAAATAAAGTGTTTATTAGATTTAAATTGTCTTAATTTTATGTTTGTTTGTAAGTATATGCTAATCAACTGATAAATAAAAAAATGAATAATATAAATTATACTTTCATTTATATTCAATTCACATTAATATTCTAACCACATTTTGTCTGCTAAGTCAAATAGTTAACAAGACGGAAAATAATAAGATGAATTTTCTTATAGCAATTTTAATTTAACCCTTCTTTGCATGATTTTTTCTTTATTGGTGAAATAAATCAAGTTGATATAATTCATGTTCAAAATTAAAGGAAAAATGGTTAAAAAAATCTTAGTATAAATTTAGCAAAAAACATGCTAAAAATTTCCATCATCATCCAAAGTTAGATCATTAGCTTAGTACTAAATAGAAATAAAAGAGGAAAATAACAGAAACACGTGTTACAAACCTTTCTTCCACTCATTTTCAATTTTTTAGCAATCGAAACTCTAATATAATAAAACAAAATTATAAACGAAATCATACGTTTATTGCAACTACAACAAACAGCGGAATGAGACAACTTTAAGCTCGTTTCACTGATAATGACACTTGTTTATTTTTGACAGCTATGTTTCTTTTTATGCAATGGACATTAAAAAGGTATCCAAACACGATCAACTTAAAGTGAACTTGTTCTCTTATATAATTTTTGGGCATTATAGGTTATGATGGAAATTTCCACCATTATGCAAAGAAGTGTTAACATGATGAGATTAAAATAACGATAAGATTTTATGACGCCTGTACTTATATATTTCTGTTGAACTAATTATTACTCCGCGATAAATAAATTTAGCTTAAATGTTCAATTTAAATACATAAAACAAGAGCTTTGGTAAAATTTTCACGTATTTAAAGTATATGTAATGAGAATTTGCGTTAGAATTTCTTTTATATTATTTGCGCGAAATAAACCTGTTTAAATTGTACATGTACTTAGAAAGATGTTGACTACAGACTTTCTGACGTTTGGATACACTTGACAGGCATTTTACAAGCACAGACTTTGTTTTATATTTAGTTTTAAAATTACACGATGATTCTATCTTGACATCTTTTTATCATTCTATTTTTAAAATTTATCAAATGTTTTATTGTTTTCAATTTTATGAGGGTATTAATTCACCATCACAAAAAAGTGCTTAGTAAGTAATAAAATACGAAGAAAAACAGAGAAATTCCTATGAAAATTTCTTTTTAAATCTTGTTGTAACTACTGCTAAAGTTCTTGTGCATTATTTTCAGGAATTTTAAAATTAGAAATACATTTTTCCCCATTGTATCTGTTATAGCTTAATTCATATTCTTAATCTTTGTTAATATACATATATTTTATTAAAATGTAACTGAAAAAATGCAATTTCACATTTGATTCGTTTGATACAGCGTTTAAGCTTTATCAAAATAATAAAATTTTCTTGTTCTTGCTTAAGCTATATTAATATTTTTTAAAATGAATTTTATGTATTAAGAAGAAATTATTGATTTTATATAGAAGAAATATTTAATAACTAAATACGAAGACATTTTATTTTCTGGAAACAAATATTTTTTTTATGTTATCTAGGTAATTAATTTATTTAAGATCAGATAAAATGATAGTTCAGAATGGACAGCAGAACTTATTACCAAGTATTGGAATTGATGTAAAATATTTGTAAAATTATATTAAAGAGATGTTACTCAGTAAATTAAATGACGTCATATGTTCGTAGTTTTAAACTAGGGTTACACACAAGCCTTTTCACTGCCATTTATTAAAAAATTTTAAAACCCATGCTTTGATGTTGATAAAATAATTGATGTCAAAGCACTTTTATGAATTAATTGGGAAATATATTACACCTGTTTTGAAAATGACTGATATTTACCATAAAATATTCTATTTAATTATGTATGTTTCATTGATAGAAAAGTTAAAAAATTCATTATCAAAATATCTTCCAAAAAATTCAAATATTTACATTCAGTATAAAAATTATGTATCAGAGAAAAATATAATCTTATCCTTTTACTTCAAATAGAAATATATATTTCATTTTCTAAAAACAGTAAAAAGTAATCAATTTATAATAAGTAGAACAACGAAAATCCGCAGGTTTCAGTAAATTATCTCTGGTAAGCAGAAATATTTTATCTACGTAAAGTTTCCTGTGAGATTAATAATATAAAAAATTTCTTTTATAAAAAGTAAAATAATTATATAAAAATATTATAATATCAAAAATATTCTTCATGTTAGTTTATTTTGTTGAAACTTTCTCGATAAAAAAAATAAGTATTATAAAATAAAGACGTCTGACTGTTCCATTTATAAAATTATAAAAGATTGCAGATATAAAACTTTGTTATTTTATTCATTTTCTAAATATAAATTTAATTATTTTTGTATTATTATTTTAAAATATTGTTTACTTTTGAAAGGATCATATTCAGAAATTCAATAGTACGGACAATCAAATGTTTCTACATTTCTTTTGATCTGATACTTATAATTTATTAAAACATTTTATTATTGATAGCTGTTTGCTTGTTTACTTAATTAAAATTTAACTATGAAAACTGAATAAAGTCATGCATAACTTTATTTAAAACTCCAAAATTTAGATAAATTTTATTTCTTATTTATAACCTAATTTGCAAGCTACTTTCTTAAAATTTCTTTCAATGCAAACCAGTTTTAGGAATAATTAAAACAATTACCTCAATTAAAAATTTACTTTTGCTTTCCATTCTTAGATCATGAATTATAACAATAATTTTGATCAGTGTTAAAGAATAACGTATGACTAGAGTTTGGAAGCTGTATCATGTGAATTATTCTAGATGAGATTTCATATTATTACATATTGTTTTCATATAATTGTAATAAATACAGTAAAGCATGCATTTAATAGCATGATATTTGGTGTTTAATTTATTATTGTTAAATAATTTTGTAATTTAATTTAAATACATTCTGTAATACTTTACTCATACCTTTGAACTTCAGTAATTTTGAGATACAGTTGGTTAATAAAATTTAACAAATGTATTTTAAAATAATTACTGTAAGCATGTAGCTTATGTTCAAGAAGTATTCCATTATCAAAGGATTGATGGCGTAACGAAAGGAGGGTAAAGGAGACAATCTCGCCAAATAATTTCAAAGACAGTTTCTTTTTTCCAAATTACAATTCTATTTAATAAAAAATTTGCATGCAAATTGAAAAAAAAAAATAAAAGCAATTAAAAGATTTAAAAGTACTAAAGAACTAAAATGCACCATAATAATTTATCGGAAAAAAAAGTAATCTTGAAATTTACTTTTTAAAATAAAGATCTATTTTATTATATAAATAAAGATCTATTTACCATGATGAGGGTTATTATAATTATTTTCAAGTTTTATTGTTTTAAAGTAAGAAAAAGATAAAATCACATATTGACAGCAAGATGTTCAATGAGATGCAAATCCATGTTGATGTCATTATCAAACTTAAACATCGAACTGAGTTTCAGCACAAGAAGGTATTGTCTAATCAAGAAAATGCAAGACCACATGAGTCTGCATTCACCGGCTGGACTCTGTATAGATTCGAATAGGATCTTTTACCACATCTGCCATATACTTCCGACATAGCTTGTTCGAGCTTCTACCTTTTATCACTCTTACAATTACAACTTATTGGTGCTATATTCGATTCCGTATAGGACATCCGCAGTAAGGTTGATTTGTTTTTGAACTCGCTGCAAGCAAATTTTTAAGTTGTAGGATTCGAAACATTACTGAAGCATTGACAGAATATCATAGATGTGTGTGGCAAACATTACCCACACACAAGGTATTGCTTTCATGTTTTTTTTCGAACATTATTAAGAAATTTTTTTGTGGAAAACTTTCGTTACAAATTGATATGTTGCAGTGTAAAATCATTTTTTAAGAATTTGATAAAAACCAAAACACTGTATTTATCAGTAATACGCAATGTCTATACATTTTTCATCAATAGTAATTAATTATGAAAGCTTTTTAATAGGCTGAAAAGTTTTTAAAAATAAAATGGTGATTAAATGATAATACAATTAATATAAAATATACATGCCAGATTCTATTAATATTAACAAGAATCCGGCATATATATCTCCGAAATCATGTGTTTAACTATAGAGAATATTATATAATTCATCACCATCCAGAGACAATAGGTCAAATTTCATATGAGGAAATAAGCAATTCATTTTCTTTGTATCTAATATGCCTTCCTATTGATAGTTATTCTAACCACATTCTGTTTACTAAGTTAATCAATTTACACCAGGAAAAAAATAGTTTGTTATTGAAGTTTTAGAGAATAATTTGTCATGGTAAGGCATTAATTTTTATGACGACGTCAGCAAAAATTGTCTGTTTAAAGAAATAAAACGAGCTTCGACAAATTCTTCAAGTAATTAAAATAAACATAAAAAAGACGAAAATTTACTTCAGAATATCTTTCATAGTATTTGTGTAAAATCAACTAATTCAAATAAATACATTCGGATGTTCACTCAAGACTTAATGAAAACTGTTGCCCACTTGATAGGCTCAGTTTTAGTTTTCAAATTGCTGAATCTTTTCTTGCTATCATTTTTGTCATTTTATTATAGTAGTTTAGGAAATACATAAATATTTCAAATTTTATCATGGTATTTGTTTACCATATTGAGTGATGAAGTACGACGAAAAGGATTACCAGTTTTTAACAAGTATGTAAATTTCTTTATATCTTGTTTTAAATTTTGAAAAAATGTTTGTGGATTACTTAAGAGTTTCACAATACTAAATTTAAATTTGAAGCAAAATTTTCCCATTTCTTCTTCGTATGTGTTTGGTATTTTGTAAACATTGTGAAAATGTAAATTCTTTGCAATATAATTACATAATACTGATATATACGTATTATTTTCTAAAAACGAATGTAATTTTTTTTATTATTAAGGTAACATTATATTCATAAAAACATGTATAATAAGCACAATATCGAAATCATTTTTGCGTAAATAATCTTCTAATTTTTGATAATGAAAATACTGTAAGCTACAAAAAAGTTTAAGTGAGATTATTTGCATAATAATAAATTTATCTCTATAAGAAATAAAATAATTTAATTTATTATTGTTTTAGATATATTCTAATATTAAAAAATTTCTTCATATTATTATGGTTTTATTGATGAAATTTTCTTGGAGAAAAATAAGCATTATAAAATTAAAACGACTTACTGATCCATTTGTAAAATGGAAAAAGATGTATATACTAAGCTTGTATTATTTTAATCATTTTATAAATGGAAATTTCATTATTTTTAAAAATCCTTTTAAAGAGTTTTTCAGTATTTAAATACTCACATTCAGAGGTTTAATAGTGTTGAGGTTCAATATTCTTATATAACTCTTTTGATCCAATATTTTACACTTTATTTACGTACATAATTATCTTTTGATAGCTGTTAGGTTATTTAGTTTAACTACTATTTAAAATTGAAAACTAAATAAATTTATGCATAACTATACTCAAAGTTTTGAAATTTAAACAAATTATACCACTTTTTAATTCTAGTTTGTAAGTTATTCTTTTAAATATTTCTTTCAATGAAAATTAGGTTAAGTTTAGTTTTATTAAGTAATCAGCACAGTTAAAATTTTTTATTTTCAGTTCTTAGATAATGAATAATAACAAGAATTTTGATCAGTCTTGAATGAATAACATAGACCAAAATTAATGAATTACATTATATTATCCCAGTTGTTTCTTATTGTTACGCATACTTTTGATTTCAAAGAGAAAGAAAAATAAAACTTGATTAAGGCATACTTTTTATTAATAATTTCGAATGTGGCTATATTCGTGAAAAAAGTTATTAAGCCCAATATTTTTTAAAAAAATCATCATTCGTGTTATTAACAGAAACAATCCATGAAATATTCGTTATATGATACTTACAATTTGATTAATTATTGTTAAGTAATTTTGTTTAATTTATTTAATAATACTGTTAAGTAATTTTGTATTGTTGTGTAATTTATTTAAATAGTTTTATTATTGTTTAGTAATTTTTTTACGTACCCTAATACTTTATTCATAACTTGAACTTATATAACTTTTCTATACATTTTTTAACAGACTATTTCGTAACAAGGGAAACAAATATGAGAGAACAAAATTTTATTCTATATTTTTATGAGAATCCGTTTTATTGATGTAATGTCTTCCAAATGAACTGCTGAATTTTGTCGATAAGACTCTTTAAAAACATTTTTAAAAGTTTAAAAAAATGAATTATCAAATATTCTTGACTATTCAATTTAAAGTTATGAGTTATCTGATAATACTTGTAAATGCCAGGAAATATTTATGCAACTATTATAATATTTTTTTCTATTTTACGATAGCATTTAAGTAAATACTCGAAAAAAAAATGATGATTCAATTATTATAATTTAATCTAAAATTTGTTAGGGAAGAAATGGGAAAGTTCGATTGAATAAAATAGGTGATAAATTTATTATTTTTTTATAAAGATAGTAAAGATAATTGTATATTTTTAAGTTAATATTACAGCATAACAGCGTCAGATATGTGAAAGTTAATATTACAGCGTAACAGCGTCAAATATGTGAAAGTTAATATTACAGTGTTACAGCGTCAGAACATTAAGTTATTATTGACATTACTTCATATAAGATATATTTACTCTAAAGAAATTTTTATGAGATATTTCAAACAATAAATAATTTCACATAAATCATATTTTTAATAAAATTATATTCTATAGGGGAATAGTAACTTAAATTATTTGATTCCATTTATAAGAGATCATCAATAAATTGACAGTCTTATTTTTAAGAAATAAGTTTCATCATGTAAATAAAATAAAAAAATATTTTTTTGTTGTATAAGTATCTTTATAAGACTCCTGTTTTCCTACATTTATTTTTAACTTAAAATATAAAAATAAAATTTTAAAATTTATTATAAATTAAATAGTAAATGCTATTATTGTATTTCAAGTTTATGTCATAATAAAGCTTTTCTTCATAGGGAAATGTTTACTGCATGGTTCATTCAACGTATTGTGATTTATTAAAAAAATGAGTAGCGATTTAAATTCACAAAAAAATTCATACTGGCAAATGAAAAAAAAATATTTTTAAGAATAATTGAAACTATTATAGTAAAAGTGGAAATTTTAAAAATGAGTAGTAAAAAGAGAATTCCTTCTTCAGGAAGACAAAGGAAATTAATTTGACTTTTTTCTCGTATAATTAAAGTACCAATTTCTTAATAATTTTTTATTTAGAATAAAATTTTCAATTTAAGAGTAAAATTATTTAATATTATTTGCTTTTTAAGATATAAATTTTACTATTTAGTAAACCAAATTATTTAAAAGAAAATGCTTCGTTTTAATAGCAAACAAGCAATGTAAAAAAATTACTTAGACATAATACTTTGCAATTGCAATATAAATATTTTTTCGAATTTCGGAGATTAAATCATGGAAAAAAAATTATAATTTTCTTTTTTAAATGATTAATTATTCAGACCTCTCAGTTCCTCAGTAAATTCACACTTAAGATTGTTTATTTTTAATACATTTTTCCATATACTTACTGGTATTTAACATACTGAATCAAAGAATTCCATCAACAAAGAAACTGAAATATCCCAAAAAATTTGAAATACACTTAGAAGAAGCATTTATTTGAGATTGATTTATAAATTTAAAAGAGCATTTGAATTATCAATGGAAGATAACCAGCTGAGTCTAATTACAAGTGAAATCATTGTCTTTAATATTGGTTTCAAAAAATTATGTTCAAAAAAATATGTATGAAAAAAAATTTTTTTTTCATTGCTACAGAGGGTATTAACATATTTTTAGAACAATTTCTATGAAGAATTCAAAAATAGTAAATATTTTAAAATAAAAATTTTTGACAACAGCTCATTATTTGAAATGAGAAATATCTTCTGCTACTTTTAAATTTATTCTTCTTTCAAAATGTCAAATGTAAACAAGCTGTGGATTGAAGGATATGTTTCTACGCTTTCCAAAGAGAAATATACTAATTTCAGAATTCGAAAAAAATGTGGAATGCATGGTATTAAAATTTCTAAGTGCAAAGTAAGCAACATTATTAATCGGACATGTAAAATCGTCAATCATTATTTCTACATGGAAAGAAGACTCCAAACGAATATCCGAAAAAGATACCTACTGTTTCAAATGCTTCTAAAGTGAAATCGCTGGTAACAAGAAAAAATCCGCCAACATAGATATCAATTGCGAAGTCTTTAGATACATCTGTAGAAACAATAAATAAAATAATATACCAAGATTTACTGCTTAAAAAAACTAAAAAACAAAATGTTCACCAGATTTTGACGAGACATGTGACTCAACCCACAACATTTTGTAGAATTCTGCATGAAAACCATTTAGCAGGAGATAAATGGAAATACATTTTAACCCTTGATGAAGCATGGGTTAACCTAAATGGCTGTAAATAGAAAAGGTCTTTTTACTATAGAAAAAGAGGAGAAAAAAATGTACAAACCTGGTTCCCGTCAATGTAAGGAAAGTTTCAGTAAGGAGTCTATGATTGTCGCAGGTTTCTACTACAATGGGAAATTAAAAATAAGAAGAGTGGAAATAAATGTTAAAATCAACTCACCGTACTATCAGGAGAAGAATTTGCGTCCAATATTCATAGAAAAGTCGTTATCCCAATGACTTTCAAAGTGTGAAACTTCATCAAGACAAATCTATAAGTCATACTTCAAAAACTACCACTGCATTCCTTGAAAAAATGAAGATTAATACAGGTATTGCATATATATCTTTTCAACATATTCATGCAAAGGCCCTGACATTTCACCTATGGACAATTGTGTTTTTGGTCTGTTAAAAAGAGCTCTTTCTAAATGCAAACCCACCATGATAGATGGATTGTGGAAAATAGTGGAAGAGGAATGGAAAGCAATACCCCTGGAAATTTTACGAAAAGCTCTTCTATTATGGAAATCATGATGCAAACTTATAGACCAGAAAAAAAGGCTTTCAGATCAAACATTTAAGAAAATAGTCTTTACATTTTAAACATAAATTAAATGGCCTCGAAATCATTCTAAAAGTGTGTTAAAACCCTCTGTAGTATCAGAAATGGTACTCAAAAAATTATTAAATTTTTCACGTATTAGATTCGCTTGAATAATTTAATCTCTAAGAGTCATAATAAATGAAAACCTGATTCACTATAAGCAACAAGGAGATGAAAATAATTCACTCCTTTAATTTTTCAAAATAATGTAAATTTGAATCCTGAAACATTATTTTTGATGGATTCAAAACTTCTTAAAGTCTACATATATCATTAGTATTTGACGCATGATTTCCAAAAAAGTTTGAATTGATATACAAGTTCCACAAATTTTGAATTAGTTATTCATTTAGAATTCTTTAAAATTATGTTATTCACTGGTTCAAGTTAATCAAAATTGCTTCGAAATTCATGTTTGCTGTGGAATAAAGTTAAGTGTTTGTTTTACTCTGTTGTATTTTGTTGATAATTTTATATTACTCGCGAAAATCGAGTATAATTTAATCATTACTTATGAAATGATTATCTTAGAAACTTTTTACCTTTATTATATATACATATATCATTTTTATTTCCTTAGCAATGAGAATTCCTTTGTATATGGGCTGTGCACGAAATGCGCGATAACAATTTAGTTTCGAAAACAATTTAGTTCCAAAATGTCCACCAGAGGGCAGCTTTCTGGGAAAAATCCTAACATGCTTTACATAAAGCTTCCTCTTCTTACAAAGCATATAAATCTTGTCATTTTTCTCCTAAAACTGACAGTGTTTCCCAGTTTTGCATTTATTGCTCATAATTCTTGTTTTGGATCGTAAATGCATTTCGTTTTTGTCATTTGCTGTGGCTTCATGCTTTCCCTGAAAAGGCGGCCCCTGGTTGTTGGACACTTTTTGAACAAAGCATTTTTTTCTCTGATCGCATCTCATGTATAGTCCATATACAGAATTTCACTGTATTCCGTTTACCTGTTTGCTCTGCAGGATGAAATTTATAGAGAAAGTTTAATTATAACCACTCGATATATAAATTGTTTACAATATGAGTTACGAAATACTTATAGCTGAAACTAAAAGTTAAACATATGCCCATCTTTAAAATTATTTATTTCAAAATTTGGAACTTAATTTTTATGTTGTGTGCTTGACAACGATATTTAAAAGAATACTCAATTTTTATTAAATAGAAAACTATAACTAGGAGAAAGATAATACTTTTTTTTTTGTTTAATATGCATTTTATGTGAATAAATGCTATTTTAGTTGAATATTTAAAAAAGAAATTTTATTTGTTAGGAAAATATTTAAATCAAACAAAACTTTGGTATCCCGATTTTTTTTTATTAAATAAGATTTAAATTTGAAAACTTGCAGAATATGTGCATGACCAAATAAAACCCATCACATTTAAACTATATCTTTCTGTTACAAGAAATCACTTTGATATTTTAGTTTGGTAAAACTATGTTCAATTAATGGAAATAAGGAGTGTTCATTATTATAAGTCAGAACTATTCACTTAAGTACCAAGCAAGTTTATACATCGTATAAGCCAAATATATCTTACTTTTAAATAAGTAAATGTTTACACATTCACTCAAAATTAATACCCTGTAAGTATCTAAATATAGAACTTATACTTATTTAAACTGCGAATAAGCATTTTTAGTACTCTCTCTCATTTAAGATACATATTTAAAATTAGTGAAAAAATGTTACTGTGTGTGTGACCTCAATTTCTTCAAATAAAGAATGTGATATTTATGTGCAATCAGTTGTTCGCCAAGCGATAATTAATGACTGATTTAGCGATTAAAAATACATTTTTTACACTTCAAACAGTGCACAATGAAGTAAGAAAGTGATGTGAATATCTACACAACCCATGGATATACGGAAAGCAGAACTAAGCATAGTTTTATAGTTTAATCTTTCATAATATTCTCTAAAATTAAACTAAGACCCTTCATTTTGAATAGTGTTACCACTAACCACAAGTGACTATCACTAAGCAACAGTCAATCCAATAAAATTTTCATTAGAAAAGGGAAACTCTATGAAAAATTCTAATTATAGCTACAAATGACTCAAAGAACAAATTATTTTTATGAATCACATGTTCGTCAAATAATAATCAGCGATTGCTTTTGAAATAAAGTATTAAGTATTTTTAGACACTTCACACAAGAAAGAGCAATTAGAAATAAAAGAAAGTGATGATCTATGAACACATGTTCTTGAAAATTGATATACTGGGAAGATTATAAATCCATTAGAAAATGAAACTGTTATTAATTACAAATTTAGTAATTTCACATTATAAATGGTTTGGAAAGGAAGTTAATTGACTCCTCCCCCCCCTATATTTTCAGATATAAATGAAATCTCTATTATTTTAAATTGCTTATTTCTTAAAATATATTTATATTATCAAAAATATTTGAGAATATCATATTATCAGAAAAAATTTAGGGACATTCTATAGATTAGTTTTCTATATAATTGTAAACAAAACAGCAAATAAAATTTTATAAAACCATCGCATATTGATTTATTACAAAAATTGTTCAAAATATTTATTTTATTCGATATTATGATTTATGTTTCATGCAGCATAATAGAAAATATAAAATACTGTCAGTCTAAAAGAGAGTATTCAAGATAAACGATTTGTTTTTAAAATTATTCCTTTTGAGTTTAATCTCAAGTATTTACATCAAAATCAAATATTAATTTGATTTTCATTAAAATATTAGGTTATGGAAAAAGTAATCCATTATTTTTTCGGTTGACGTCTGTAGTGATCGCTATCTCGTGAGGTATCTATCAAACAATTTCAGATTTATGCTCGTTGGAAAGGTGACATTTGACACTAAAATATCTTGCGGTTTTTTGTTTGATTAATTCAGTTACGAGTACAAGGTTTTAAAAATGGAAGACAACAAACAGAAAATTCGATACATTTTCGTTTTTCTCTTGTAACGGCGAAAAAGATAGCCGGGTGGCTAAAATTGTGAAAGGTGTTTATCGTTCTATATAAGACTGTAACAACCAGTTACGTACAATTTTTGTTTCGTCGATTCCGTTCGGGTATTTTTGATGTTAGAGATGCACCTCGCATGTGGATACAGCATTGTTGAAAATGTCTATAAAATATAAAAAATGGTGGAAGTTAACCGCATGTCAGCAGTCGTAAAGCGCAAGACCTAAAAATCTACATGAAAGCTGTTTTAAACCTTTTTACCAAGTGAATCCAAAAGAAGTTACATAAAGTTCACGTAAAAATAATGGATTTCTTTTTCCCCAACCTAATATTTAAGTAAATGTATTTGATGGTTGTTTAATTATGGTTCTGTTAGGAAGGGAAAAAAATTTAAGAAGTAATAAGCATACACCAACACAAAAGCAATTTTCTTAAAATAAAATATGTAAGTAAGAACTTCTAGAACAACAACACGTTTGAATTTCGAAGATGTTGAAAGATTATTCAATTTCAAGAACACAATAATGTGTCATAAACAAAAATATCTCGAGTGTAAGGTAGAAAGGTTTTATCGATGCCAATTTAATCACACCTAAGAATTGATTTTAAGATTATTCTGGTTATGTGGGTTTCAATTGTTGGCTCTGACAGCAGAATACAAAACCAATAAGTTTTTCAATAACTGTTTTTTTCATAGTGAACGGAATTTCGCACAAGATGTGAAACGTATTTATCACCTCAAATACTAAAATAGAAATCAATGATATCTGTTATGAATGATTTATTTCATGAATAGATCTGAATCCTTCAGTGCAATGAATTCACGAGTGCTATTTGTTAATGAAACAATGGAGCCCCAGACAATTTTGAAGTTAGTTCCAACACTGTCTAACTTCAGAATCGGTAATTTGCATTATAGATTCAATCAGAAATATCTGACTCACTCTATAAGACAAACTGTCGGTTCATGAGGTCTGACCTTTCAGTTAATTGTGTCTTTATATTTTTTACGGACGTCAAAAGAATTTGATAAGATTTCTTTCTAAAGTATCAAAATATACTGCTGTTGCTAGGGTGAGTCTCGATATGATTGGAATATTTCAAAAAGTTCTATAATCCCTTTATCATTACTTCTCTTCATCTTTGTGAGTAGCTATTTCGACCAATTCTTATAAGTAATTTTATGAGATTGATTTCAATATTTACGTTACATATTTGTTTTCTCATCATATCAATAGTTTTATAATTTTATGCCCTGCAATACAATTGCATTTCATTTTAGAGTATGCTATGTTTATCGGAAATTATGTTTTATTTTTGTGTGTGCTATAAATTTTTAAAATTTTCCTCATATTTTTGAATCTCCTATATACACTCATGCAATGTTTTATTGAAAAGAAATATATTTTATTCTTTAAAATAGGCCTAATAAGTAATGTTTCAAAGCATGTAGAATATACGAGATGAAATGGAAAAGATAGATTATGATGAGGAATAGAAAAGAAACTACATGGGAAGCCAAAAGAAATTTTCAGCTCTCTCATCCCCTAATATCCAAGTTGTTGCTGATTATCTAGAGTCAGCAGTCAGCAAGGTCTATCCTGATTCCGTATACAGCCCCCGAAGAAACAACTTTGTGTGAATTTTATTGTTTTTGTATATTGCACCTTCATTTCTTGTAAGAGACTTTTTTTTATGAAATATTGGTTTCTATTTGCTCATCAGAAGCCAGGGAAGAAAGGTAAATAGGCGTAATACAACTGTAAATTTATCACAACTAATTTTACAATGATATATTTATAGTTGTTTTTTGATAAAATAATAACAAGTTTGAATAAAATGCTCAAAGCTATGTAAGCATATGGAATAAATAAATGTCTTGAGAATTCTTTTTTTTTTTTTTGAGCTTTTCATTATCTTATATAACATTTTTTGTAGAAATGCAGTATTTCATAAGTTGCTAAAAATACAATTTAAATATGAAATAGATTCCTATTATAAGGAGAATAACCATTAAAAATTTTTTAGAGAAATATATTATATAAATTAATATTGAAAAGTAAAAGTTATGTTTGCGCATAGATAAATATACAGAATGTTCTTTCAGAAAATTTTGAAAAAAAGTCTTGTTAATTATAATATACAGAACATATAATTATATATCAGATTTTAGAAGCTTTACAATAACTTTTTTGCAAAACAGATTAAATATATTAGACTAATACTTAAGAGTTATATTTGAAGCAATAATTATATTTTTATTATTTGATGCAAACTTTTTCCTTTTCACTTTTCTGTATTGTATTTTAACTGGCATCTTTAATATATTTGGATGTAGAAAAATCTAATTTAAATCCATTTAAGGCGTCTTGAAATCACTTATAATCACTTTTAAAATTACTTTGAAATAACTTTCTTATTATTTGTTATGTGATAATTTGGAAAGACAATTTTAAGCAAGTCTTTACAAACGTATTAAAAATATTTGATACCTAATAGAGGTATAAGCATAAACTTATTTTCCTCCATGAAAACAATAGTTGCATACTCACAAATTTAAAAAATATTTACTGTAAAAAGGGATGTGCTACTTTTATTAGCATAAAATACGAAAAGGAGATTAAATTTCAAAATGAGAAGAATACCATTTAAATTTTAGAATATTTGTTTATGATTTAGAGGATATATATTCAATTTTTCTTGATATGGTAGAGTGATTTTTATGGTTACAATTTTACTTTCTCTCTTTTTCATACAGTTTTCCTTAAATAATTTTTAAACTTTTAATTATTTTTATGAATTTAAAAACAAAATTTAAAAAATTTAGAACTGCGTGATTACTTGAAACGTTTTCCATAGTTATTTTTAGAGTCATATATTTAAAAAATAAATTTCCTAGTAGCACTTTTTTTCAATGGTTAATGAATGATAAAAATCAGCAAAACAGATATATATATTCTAATTACTTCCCTCTAAAATGAGTATGTTGTAGAAATTTTCCTGTTTTTCAAAGCATTAGAAATTATCTTTAACCATCATTAAACAATTTTTTATTTAATTTGTTTTTAGAATCATTCCTTTTAATAAATTCCTTAGAACCATAAAGTAAATGTTTATTGATTCGACAAAAAATTACTTTTTTCGTCCAATCAATATCTTTTTTTTTTTGACGAATGACTAATTCGAAGCAAATATTTAGAAGGTAAAACCACTATTTAATAACGCTCACCCTTCATCTTATAATTATGAAAATTACAAGGAAAAACACATTGGTTCAATCAACTTATTTAATTAATGTATTATTCAATAAAAATGTGTTTAACGCTATAATTTTAATAGAGAGTTCTCATAATGTAATGAAAAATCTATTATATTTTTAAATTTCTGAATTGAGTAAATCTATTCTACATAGTATATGGCAGGGGTGGCCAAACTTTTGGAATCCGAGGTCTACTCCACATTTAAAAAATCGAAGGTGGTCTACCAATGGCCGAGCTAAATTAACGTACATATTTATTTTCGGTAACAAGAAAAAATAGTAAATCATGTAATTTTTCTAAAAAAAACTTAATATTACTACTTACAAAATAAAAATTTATTGACGAAAATAATCAAAGTATTCTATCAAAAAGTGACCATCCTATTCACTTCATTTAGTTGAAATTTGGCACTGTATATCTGCGACAAGTTTATCATATTGCGGCTGGTACGAGCATATTGCAATGCATAAACACGAAATTAAATGTTCATCTGTTAAATATGACCAATGTTAGTTTTTGTTCATGGTTGAAAAAGCAGATTCGCAAAGATACCTCGATCTAAAATATGATTTCAAATACAAAATCAATTTGTTAATATTTGGAAACGTTTCCTCAGAAACTAATTTCCAAAAATGAGTATCGCTAAATATGCTCTGAATTTAAGAAATATATCGCATTTTAATTTCATAATTTCTTCCTCGACCGTGACTGATGTGATATCTATTAAAAGACATATTTTTTCAGATACTCCATCAATATTGACATTTTCATTAAATGGAAATATTATAAAATCGAGTATTTCTTTCAACGTAATTAAGTCAGCGAATCTTCTTTTAAATTCTTCAAACAAAACAAGTAAGTGCCAAGCAAAATCTTCGAAGTCTCGGTTTGGATTATGGATGCACTCTTTCTCTATGTTTTTGAAGTTTCTCAATTCATGTTTTCTTAATTGAGATACATACATTTCTATAGTTTCTTTGAATGTTTTAATCGCGCTCATAATGTCCGTTTTAAGTTTTAAATCGTAAACCTTTTATCATAAGTCTGTAAATCGCAAATCTTTGCACAGTTTGTTTTGGATTTTAAAGCGTAGATTGTAGTAAATTTTTATTTTAAATAATTCATTGATTCTATGCCATAAGTCATAAATTAAATTGTTAATATCCAAGGTCATTATCGGGATGTTCGCCTGGACTATCTAAAATGTCTTCGTGGTTTACCAGTCGATCGCGGTCGACGTCTTGTCCACCACTGGTATAAGGGGTACATTTTCCTTGTATTAATACCATTTTTATCTCATTCTTTAAAATCGTTATAATTACTTAAAAGAGTTCTCCCCTTCGATATAATTAGTTAATATATCTCTTATTTTAAATAAATGGATAAAAAACTGAATATTTCCAATTTTAAAACTTAAAATGCAGTATTACTTGTTCAATTTTAAGATTTAAAAAATTGAAAATAAATTTCATAAGTAATGTATATATTCAATATTAACATGGTTCTTTTAAATTATCTCTTTACTTATTAATAAATAATAATTTTTTCAAATGAATTTTTATTAGGATAATTTTGCATGAGAATTTTTAAACTTATTTTCATATGAATTCAATGTTTTATATACATCTGGTACGGATGCGTGATTAAAATCTTTTGAAAAGTTTATTGAGCAACCATCACAAAATGACAAACCAAAATTTCTTCTTACTGACGAATCACAATATGCAATAGTTGAAAGGGAGAAAATCGGAATTTTCAAAGACGTGATAAAGAAATTTCTATAGAGGTGTATGCAGAAAAAATAAGTATATCACTATCTTTCCCTGTTCATCGATGAATGAGGCAGATTAAAACTTGACTATCTTGTGAAGCCAGATAATAATCAATTTAATCAATCACACAATCGATTGCACAAAACCAATGTATAACATAGTTTATACACATATATTGCTCAACATAATGCAAAAAAATTAATTTTTACCATATATTTTAATTTTAACAATCTTTGTGCTTTTAACAGATTTTTTAAAAAAAGTTTATTTATAACAATGATAAAATAAAAGAAACGAATAAAACATATAAATGTAATTAATATAAGGAAGTAAATTGAAATATTACTAATTCAAATAGCCAAATAGTGTTTAATTTTTTAAGAATTTGATTAAAAAATAATTTGTATTTCTCTGCAATAACTAACGTCAACCTATAAAAAGATTTTACAATTATTTGCTAGAGATGAATTTTCTTCCTAAGCAAATAATTGTAAAATATTTTTAAAAGGTTAACATATTCTTAATAACGCTGGATAAAATCCTGCACGTATATTTTATGATTATAAAATTTAAACAAATATATTTATTTCAAACAATTTGCTATATAATGTTACCTAATTCAATAAAATATCTCTAAAATCATGTTTATAACTAGTGTTTTTGTAATAAAAATGAAGCTTATTAAATACATTTCAGGCATTTGACTATGTTTTAGATTTTATTATTTAAATTCGAAGAAGCTAATTAATGTGAATGTTAAGTAATAAATGAATTATATTTCATCAACACCCAGACAACAGGTAAGTCCTGTTATGAGGAAATCAGCAACTTATTTGATATGTACATAAAGTATGTTCCTATTGTGTAATGGTTAAATTAATTTCGAACAAAAAACAATAGGAGAAAAAGAATTTTACTTTTGATTTTCCTTATGTTTTCAATGATACTTTATCAAGTAGTGAGATTAAAATAACGATAAGTTTTGATGACATTCATTTATCTTCCTTTCTGTGAAAATCGTATATTTAGTTCTAAATAATTTTAGCTCAAATGTTTGACATCTATGCGTAAAACAGGATCTTTACAAATTCTTCAAGAATTCAAAGTGTATGTATAAAGAGGATTTGCAACAGAATTACTTTCGTTACTTGTGTTATAACAGCTTTAATATCTGCATTCATGTTAACTAAGGACGTTTTGATAACTGCTGCCCACTTTACAGGCACAGCTTTAGTTTTAAAATTATTGAGTATTTTCTTGCCATCATTTTTATCATTCTACTATTACAATTTAGCAAATACGTTATTATTTCTGATATTATCATGGTATTCATTCACCATCACGAAAAAATACATTTTAAGTGATGAAATACCATCAAAAGGCAAAGCGGTTTTTATAACAGGTATGTAAATGTAAATTTCTCTTTAAATCTTGTTATATATATTGCAAAATTCTTGTGCATTATTATTATTTAAGAATTTTAAAAATAAATTTGAATTGGAAATAATTTTTTCCATTGTTCCTTCGTATGTATTTGGTACTTAGAAAGGCAATTTTAAAATACTTGGAAATATTATTGCATAATACTGATGTATATACATATATCAGAAAGAGAAGGTTAAAAAGTGTATCATAAATGTTGTATAAATATTTAAAAATGTATCACGGGTGCATAACATTTTCTAAAAACAGTAGGAATATTTTATATTATCTAGGTAAGGTAAAATTTATAAAGATGTCTATAGTAAGTAGAATATCGAAAATATATACTAGTTTATCTAAACTACGTTATTTTAATTATGTTTTAAATGGAAATTTGTTATTCTTAAATAATTATTTTAAAGAATCTTTTACTCTTGGTATAATTATATTCGTAATTACTTAAGTTGATAATACTAACATCCAAGTTGTCACATCTTTCTTTTGATACTTGTTAAATAAATAAGCCGAAAAGTATAAAAAGATAATAATGTATATTAATATCTGTGTTTTACGTTTATTATTACACATTATTATCTTCTTATACTTTTGAATTTACTTTGTAATTTAATATTAAAAATTCAATAAAATTAAGGATAACTAAAATTAATGTCTAAAAATTTAAATAAATTTTATCACTTTATAATCTTAGTTTATAAGTTACTTTTTAAGTTTTTTTAGGCTTAGGTATAATTTAAAAAAAATCATCACAATTATTTATTAAAAATTA
>JAPDSC010077601.1:57052-70326 GCA_026290005.1 Latrodectus geometricus | reverse complement strand
TTAGGTATAATTTAAAAAAAATCATCACAATTATTTATTAAAAATTATTATCAAATTTTTTTTTCAGTTCATAGATAATCAATTAGAGCAACAATTTTCATCAGTCTTAAATGATAATATATGGCCAATTATAAAGAGCTACATAATACTAATCTAGATGTTTCTTTGTATCACACATAATTTTGATTTCAAATAGAAAAGGAAATGTAATTGATCAAAAGCAAGCATTTTATTAATAATTTACTGTGAAAAAAATATTAAATATAATATTTGATAAAGAACAATTAGCACAAAAATTTATGTAAGCAATATTTGTTTTATTATATTTAAAGCTAGTTAAATTGTTACTGCTGAGAATAATTTTGCAGTTTTATTTGTGTTCAAACTCTAATATTTCATTCACAACTTTGAACATATATACCTTTTAAATATATTTCTCATAGACAGAAAATAATTTTTAACAATGGAAACAAACATGAGAATATAAAAATTTATTAAATGTTTTAAAATCTCTTGAAAAGTAAAAAATTTCATACATTTTTAAAAATATTTTTTCTATTTGAAACCACTAACTCAGGTATAACCTATTAGAATATGAGAAATATTTTTGACTATACGAATCCATAATAAAAGCAATTTAGAAATTATTTTATTAATTATTTCCAACTGAAAGTATGAGTATATATGTTTCACTATACGTCTCTAAAATTTTAGAAAATAACTCATTATAAACAATTATTGAAAATTTAAAAATAATGTTAGTTTTTTATAAACTTTAAAATGAAAAACACTTATAGATGCTTTATTTAAAAAAAGCATTTATCAATGTAATGACCGAACAATAAATGTGTTCGAAGTAATAAACTATCTTATGAATAATATACGAGCAATAAATGTTTATAATTCTCGTTTACAAAAAACATTATTCACGTTTACATCGTTTTTCTGTTTAACGAAAAACCGAATAAAAAATGGATTAATTTAAAGAATAGTAACGTTTTACACAAAAAAAAGTGATACATTAAAATACTCAGAATTAAATAGGCATAGTTTTCCGCTCCTAGTTATTGTGAATGGAATATTTAAATAAATAATTTAAAACTGTTTACTGCATATCTGTTTACTGTATTATTAGTTATGACCTCATTTTAATGTGAAAACCTTAGTCACAACCAAGAAAGAAAATATATACTTCTGAGAAATCTATTACAGAGCTTTGAATTTTAATTTTTATCTCCAAAACATTTATTAGTTTTTTCAATATTTTGATTTCTTCGATTACAGTATGTAAATTAAGCTCATTTACTGCGAAGGGGTTCATTTATAAAATTTACTTCAAATTAAAATATTCATAATATAAATAATTTCAAATTCATATTCTAGAATGTTATTTTTGCAAAAATTGTTAATCTGATAGTGGATAATTTACTTATTTTTTTAAGAATGGCAATGAAATTTATTCACCTAGTTTCAGTATTCTCTTTCTGAAATGTAATTTTAATGTATAAATTAACACAGTACTTGCGAGAAATTTGTCCGGGATTAAAATTTCAACATATATAAGAAGTAAAAGTTTTGAAGCATGATCACAAGTACTCGAAATTCAATAAAAAAGAATCATTTTATTTTTTCAAGAGTTTTTAATGATTAATTAGCTCAAACAGATTTCAGTAAGATGTTCAATATTTATAGAAAATTAATAAAAACCACTGTGGCCTGGTTGGTTAGGGTGTCGTTCTCGTTACCAAAAGGTTTGGAGTTCGAATCCCGGCTTATCCGAAGATCTGTCGTGTTCACTAATGTCGACTGGGGTGCTTAAAATATGTCGGGTAGCAATGTCCTTCATGTTCCCATTACAAATTAATACCTCAGGGGGTGGTTGGAGCCAGGCTTTGGGTTTTCACTGGTTTCAATCTCTAAATGAGAAGATTCAGATAGTGCTGCCATCTAAGAGCCAAAAGTCGTACTTCCACCTTTGTATGAGGGTGCTCTATTCAAAAACTGAAGGCGCTCTCACTCTGACTTCATTCACCTAGTCTCAGACGGGTGGGCTTGGCGTTGCCAAGTGTCATCAGAAATAACAATGAATATTATTATTTGTGTAAAATACTATTCACAATGGCATCAAAAATAAGTCTAGAGATGGTGAATGTCAAGTTTGGAATTTAAAAACACGAATGCATGAAACATGGAATTAATTCTTTGAAAAGTAACGTACTTTAATTAACTACATTTACTTATTCATGAAATCACTTTTCAAAAAATTAATAAAAATTAAATCTCGATTCACTGACATTTAAGAGAAACATAAATTACTAAAAATATGAAAAAAATAGTCTCATAAATAAATTATTGTAATTAAAAATGTGTATGAGAATTAATTTAAAATAGTTTTGCTTACGTAAATCTGTTACAATTTTTAACGAAATTTCCCTTTCATTTTCGTGGGAATAAAGTGATTAATTTTTTTTAGTGTTGAAAATTGTTACATCATTCTTATTATTTTTTTTACAAATCTAAATCTTGTCGGTTTTTTGAATTTTATTATTATGATATTAAATATGATAACGAACAAATGGACTAATAAACTATTGCAGCTGTGAGCAACCTTTTAAATCAACAGGTCAATTTAAATTTAAAAATTTTTTGGCGGGCCGCACATAAAGTAACACTTATTAATAATTTACAAAACTTTATTGATAATAAACATTAGAATAAAAAAATATGAAGTTTAAAAAAAAAATTAAAGATTTCATATACAAATTTTTATGCAAAATAAAAACAAAAAAGAAAAGAAAAAAAAAAAAAGAAAAGAATTTACATAAAATTTTTAATGAGAAATTCGGCATTGTTTTTTTTATACAAGTTGATAATTATCAGCCGAAATTGATGAGGTACACAGCTTTCTAATCGTGCATCACTCAATTTTTGATCGGTGGTCATTTTTGATTAATTTCAAAGTTGAAAATAATTGTTCCAAACAGAGACCTCATTTGCTTTGCATTTTTCATCAAAAGTTGAAATTTCTCAGGCCTCACCTAAGGTTTATAAAATTTTCGATGTTTACTTAGAAAAATACAATTTTTAGATCGGTATTGTACTGCATGTCAGGCACTTCATTTTAAAAGTCACCAAGAACTTTATCCACATCAATATTAAATGGCGAGGAAAACATTTTCATGAAAACCGCTGTCTTCTCAGCTTTGAACATTTGGAATCGTAATTGAAATCCGCTGATTAAAATGTCTACATACTGTGCATGTTTTTGAGAAGTAGTAACGTTTTTTTTTTAAATGTGAAAAGTGAGACACATTATTCTTCAAAAGTTGCTGTTTCCACAGTTTCCAAAGTTTAATTTGCACTCAAAGCGCTGAGAATCTTTCATACAAACTGTGAATAAACTGTCTTTTGCCTTGAAATTCCACATTAAGATGCTGAGTCATTTCGATAATAAACCCTCAAAATAGAAAGGCATATCCCTTCATATCAAAGAACAATTGTATTTATCATTTTAAGTTGTATACGCTTTTTAACATTGCACCTCTACTACGCCAACGTACTTTAGTATTAAAAACAATGTAACCATATTCAGTTACTAATTTTTTCAGGAATTCTTTAAATTCACGGTGATTTAACGCGCGTGACTTTATAAAATTGATTAGTTTAATTATTGGTGCTGTGGCATGTGGCAAACGTATTCTTTTTGCACACAAATTTTCCTGGTGAATTATGCAATGATTAACTAATTAGTAACTGAATATGGTGAGTTAAATCACTGTCATAATTCCCTTCCTATGACCTTCTTAATGTCTTAAAATAGTCTTCCCGATACTACTACCTCCATGCTTGACATTGTTCGTGCTTCATCTACTGATATATCTATAATATTTTCTAATACAATTGAAGAAAATTCCAACGCAAACTTTAGTTCATCATATAAGTCTTTGCCGGTTTCAGCCCCTTGCATTGGAATTAGTGAACACAATTCTTTGGTAATATTAAATTTGCTGTCAATACCAAGCAAAAATATAACCAATTATGCTGTATCGCTAATATCGCAACTCTCATCAAGTGCCAAACGACAGTATTTGAGTTTTGCAATGCGTTCACGAAGCGTTGTTGCTATGTTCACGGACAAGTCTTCAATTCTCCTTGCAATGGTGAATCTTGATAAACTAATGTTTGAAATAATATTTATTTTATCAGGCAATGCTGTTTCTGCTGCAGCAATCAGACATTCTTTATTATCTCTCCATCCGTAAAGGGTTTCAATTTTTTTTGCCAGTATTTGACTTACAACAAAATTATCCTTCACTCCCTCATTTGATAAAATAGCTTGATTTTTAAAAATATATAGCTTGTTTTCACACGGCTGTTAAGAAAGCTTTCGTAATCTCTCAACACAATGCAACTTACATTAGTGTAAAACCCAGTTTTAATGCTTCTCCATTATTAAGAAACGTAATAGTGGAATTGTAATTCCTTTAGTGATTTTTATGTGATTTAATCTATTGATTACGTTTAGATGAACACTGTTCATTTTTGCAAAAGCTATTGTCACAATCAGTGTCTGTGTGTTTTACTCTTCAGACGGTAGCAGCATCTACACAAAACAAATTTAGTGAAATCATCATAATATATCAGATAATACATATACTTTAAATTATCCTTATTTTTTTCACGTTACTTCGTGTGATATGTATACAAATATTGTAAAATCATCTACATTTCTTTTTTTCTTTCTTGGTTTCATTCTAATAAATTTTTTAATTTTTTATTATTTTTCTTAATTTTGGAATGACAAAATATCAAAGCAAATGCAATAGTATACGTTTTTTATTGCTTTTTATTGATTTGTAAATTAAAGAAAACTTATATTTGCATACTTTATTATACCTAACTGAATTTAAAATTTTTTCCAGTATAAGATACATTTATGAATTTACAGTTTAACGTAAGCGATATTTACAGCTCGCAAATGTTATGAATTATGAAAATAGGACGGTTTTCAGCTCATACAATTTATGTTAACATGAAATCATATTTGATCAATTTTAAAGATCAGATTGAAAGGTTTATTTAAGGGATAATTGTCGATAAACTTTCGTTTTTATAATTTTAATATAGGATGCGACAGTGGATTTGGTCATAACCTTGCCAGAAGATTGGATGCAAAGGGTTTTAGTGTATTTGCGACTTGCCTCTTTCCATCAGCAAAAGGAGCTGAAGAGTTGAAGAAGAACTGTTCCGAACGGCTGAAAATCCTTTACCTGGATGTTACAAAGGATGAGAGTGTCGAGAAAGCAGCGGAATTTGTGAAAGACAACCTAGGATCTTTAGGTGAGGAAAACTGGAAATTCTGTTTCATAATGGTGGGATGGTAGAATTCATTCCTACATTTTTAAGATTAAAGCCTGTAGTTTTCCTTATTAGAGACGTTTTAGATAGTTAATAACTTTATTTGTTAAAATATTTTCTTTTATTTTTGGGAACGAAATAATTTTTATTTTTTTTTAATTAAAAAAATTTAACTTTGAATATGAATAATTAGCATTAGTAAACTTTTTTAAATTTTGTATTTTAATATAAATAATTTTGAAATTCAAAGCAAAACTTTACATAAATATATTTTCGAATTTTGGGTCTAATGGTTTATAGATTTACCTTCGAATTTCTGTTCTAATCACGATTTAGAGCTGATGCTTATATTGAATATTTTGAAAAAAATAATGAAATAAAATGTCAGCATTTTGCAAATTACTTTATATTTGTAACTTAATTTTTTTTAATTTTCCTAATAAATTTTGTAATTAAAGATTTCTAAAAATTATTTAAACTTAATTTATTATACTTATTTCCTACTGTATGCCGATTACTAGTCACATTTCTTCGATACTTCTTTGAATTAGCATGCGCTTATGTAGTTTACCGAATTAATTATTATAGACATTGGCGAATGCATCCCACTTTACAGCAATTTAACAGGATCGAAGTTTCATCTATGTACCCGTAATCACTCTCGTAGGATAGCATACGAAATCAGAAATTCATATGTGACATGATTATCAGCTCTTAACTATGTGGTTTTTTCCTTTAAATGCGCAATATGATATTGAAAATATTTGTATGATATTAGAGAAAATACTCTAAGACGTAATGCTAATAAAACAATTCACAGCATACTCTATACACTTAATTTTATTAAATTTACATTTTTTGATTTCAGAACTATGGGCCATTGTTAACAACGCTGGGATTCATCAAGGTTTTTCAACGGAAATCACTCAAATTGAAGAATTCATAAAGTGTATGGAAGTCAATGTGTATGGTCCCATAAGAGTAACGAAAGCGTTTCTGCCTCTCCTAAAAAAATTCAAAGGAAGAGTTGTCAACATCACAAGCATAGTCGGTAGTTAAAAATATTTTATTTTTAAAAATCATTTAACAAGTCTATTAAAATCTAAGATTATGACACATATTTTAAAAATATCCTATTTTATCAATAAAGAGATCTTATTTCCTTTAAATGGAATTTATTTGACAATGGAAAAATAAAATGCACCGAAGTTAAAATATAATATATGTGTTGGACTATATAAGTACCATATTTTCAGGTATATAATCCATGGATTATATGCTATAAAAATTTCGAATTTCAGTGTACGTATTCTACATCGCCACGTATAATCTGACAAAAAACATTCTTTATCAAAAAAGCTTAAAATAAAGTTTTTAAAGAAAAGCCATTCATGTTTCATTGAATAAATAACATATGACGTCACTACTCTTTTGGCTTACTTCAGCAATAATCAGCTTTGTCCAATTACGTTCAAGAACGAATTCGGTTCCTCTCTCGGCGCTAATAAGATACTACAGTTCTACTTGGGCAACGTCATTTCGCATTCTGCCTTGACTTGAGCTGTTTTATAATATATTTCCTAACACATCTAAAGCATTTAAATCCGTATAGCTCCATGTGAAAGCAAATACACTACTGGCCATTGAAATTGCTACACCAGGAAGAAATGCAGATAACAAAATGATATTTATTGGACAAATATATTATACTAGAAATAACAAGTGATTAAATTTTCAAAAAATTTGGCTGGATAGATCCTGAAAAATCAGTACCCAGAACAACCAACTCTGGCAGTAATAACAGCAGTTGTACGCCTGGGCATTGAGTCAAACAGAGATTGGATTGCATGTACAGGTACAGATTCCCATGCAGCTTCAACACGATGCCACAGTTCATCAACCGAGTGACTGGCGTTTGGTGACGAGCCAGTCGCTCGGCAACTATTGACAACACGTTTTCTACTGGTGAAAGAATGGAGAACGTGCTGGCCAGGTCAACAGCCGAACATGTTCCGTTTCAAGGAAGGTCCGTACAATACCGGTGATGGGCCAGTATGACGATGACGAATGCAGGCTGCCAGTGTGCGTTCACCGCGATGCCGCCAAATACGGATGCGACCATCATGATGCTGTACACAGAACCTGGATTCATCTGAAAAGAGGACGTCATTCGTCATTCGTGCGCCCAGGTTCGTCGTTGATCACACCATTGAAAGCGCTCTTGTCCATGACGCAGCCTCAAGGGAAGCCGCAGCCATGGTCTCCGAGCTGAGAGTCCATGCTGCTACAAACGTCGTCGAACTGTTCGCGCAGACACTTGTTGTCTTCCAAACGACCACGTTTCTTGACTCACGGCTCGTGACGTGGTTGCACGATCTATTACGGCCATGCGGATAATATGCCTGTCTTCTCGGCTGTTAGTGATAGGTGGCCGTTGAGATCCCGCATGACGTTCCGTATTACCATCCTGAACCCATCGATTCCATATTCTGCTAACAGTCATTGGATCTTGACCGACGTGAGCAGCAATACTGCGATAAGATAAAATGCAATCCCGGTAAGCTACAATTCGACCTTTATCAAAGTCAGAAACGTGCTGGTACGCATTTCTCCTTCTTACACGAGGCATCACAACAACTTTTCACCAGGCAACAACGTTCAAATGCAATTTATGTATGAGGAACCGGCTGAACAATTTCCTCATTTAAACACAATGTATGTGTCGCTACTGGCGCCTGCTTTGTCTGAATGCGCTGAAAAGCTAATCATTTGCATATCACAGCACCTTCTTTGTTTCGTATAAATTTCACGTCTGTAGCTTGTCGCCTTCTTGGTGTAGCAATTTTATTGGCCAGTAGTGTACTTCTAAGTTACACAGCAGATTTGAAACTAAAAGCTACGGTGAGAGCAAATAAAATATACAGGGACATACGTGTTAATGTAAGGGGAAAAACAACATGCTCGGTACTAAAGAAAAATTCCTCCAATGTGCAGTTCGAAAATAATCCATTTCTTCCATTTAATTATTAATAAAACAAATATATTTTATTTTTAAAACGTACCTAAATTCTTTTTAAAATGTATTAAAAACTAAAAATCGGTAAGTTTTATTAGAATTTTCTCAAAATTATCGTTCTTGGTCAATCTCGGGCTTTCATCTCAGTTAAACGAACTTTGTGATGAGGTGGATCTAAGCAAATCTTCTTCATATCAAATAAGTTTAGATATAATTTATTATATTTTTAATCATACTGTGTATTTTTTTATTTTATGTGACACTCACATTATAAGCACTATATATTTTTGATTATAGTGCTTATAATGATAATTCCAATAGTAGATCACATATCTATTGGAACATCTATTGGCTTATATATGACTACTTTACTAGAATTTTTATCAGCAGTGTGAAGTCTACATTTTTTTTTAAATTTTTTTTTTTGAAAATTTTTGACGAAAAAATGGCCGTGGTTTATGAAATGTTTTTTTTTTTTTTTTTTTACTCGAAAAAAGGTCTTCCAGATAAAACGCCACAGAGGATTCAGTAGAGGAAAATACGGTAATACAATGAAGTGCTTAGGACTTTTAATTATTTACATTACCCATAAGTGCCAAATTTTTAGTCGTAAACATATAGTAAATTAAATCATAAATGCAAATGCTTCTAAGTAATTCATTCTAACATTGTTATGAAAATTTGAGCTTCCTGCATATTTTTCATGCATTAAAGTGAAGTGTATTTAATCACAATGATTTTTTTTCCTTATGTTGCTACTTTGTAAACCTGACGCAAATATTTACTACAATACATTTACTCTATTTTAATTTAAATATTACACAGTATAACAAGCAACACACAATATTAGCACTAACAAGAAGCATGTGTGTTTTGTAAATTTCAGATAATATCAAGAAAAATTATGATTCAAAACTTATATTTTTTTCAAATTAATCATTCAAACCATACAAATATGTGATGAAGACAAAAAAATCATTAATAATTTAACCCACAGAAAATACATTTTTAATTAATGAGAAATTAAAGTTTATTTTTAGTGCTTATGTAGTAAATTAACAAATAATTTTTTTAAAAAAGATCTTTCACTAATGATGATAATAGTAAATTATTAATATCGTTTTTTGGTATTTTCAAACAACTTAAAACTAGATATTTTTACAATTTTTATTTGAGACAGACCATGTACCTTATGATTAAGGTTGTTGAACTCCTCTTCATATCACGAATACTCATCTTGTGTTGAGAAAAGGATTACTACGATCAATGATTTTCGTTGCTAATTTGATGAAAGATAGTTGATCACACATCTTTTGGAACATCTATCGGCTTACATATGACTGCTTTACTAGAATTTTTATCTACAGTGTGAAGTCTACATTTTTTAAAAATTAATTTTGAAATTTTACCATTGGAGAAAAAAAAAAAAAAAAAAAAAAACAGATTAATGTGTTCTACGTTTCTCAAACATCGGTAGTTTTATAACGTTTCGGGTAACGTAATCAAATAAAAGTTTTTTTTAACACACTTTAAAATCTCGTAATTTCATATTCAAATGTTGTTCTTTCATGACTTAGTTACCCAATTTTTCAACGAAAAGCAAAAGATAGTTTTATGTTATTTTTGCGAATGAAATTCAAAATGAAAAGAGCATTTTGTGCTTAAAAAGACGACGAAATCTTAGTTAAGCAAATATACAATACATACAGTGTGGAATAAAAAAATGCTTTTTTGAACACATAGTATCATTAAATAAGTTTGTAGGTCCGAAAGGAAGAATAAGCAGTTGCTCCTTGGCATCGAGTATGTATTTCCATTTTTACAATGGCTGCTTTTCACCAACTTTGCCCAAGATTGTCCATCACTTTTTGGGATAAGAGTGTTTATTTTTCAATCATCATCTGTTTTAGCTGTTGGGTGCTCAGCAAAGAATGTAATTATACCATAAAGCATATGCCCAAGACAATCAAAACATGTTCTATTTGATTTAAATTAGTGGAGTCTACTAGCCAACCCATTTGAATCCTCTCTTTCAAGTCGCTTTTTTAAATCAGTCTGGTATGGTCGTGAAATGTCACCCATAAAAAGAAATATTCTCCAATGGCACCTTAAAACAAATGAACATGGGGTAGGATGACCTCCTTACAACAGCAATCTCTGATTATGAAACAGTTACTCAGTAGCTTCACACCGCTCCCGCAAGATCAGCAATGTGAATAGCAGACAGCGAATGGGGCTGTGACCTGTTCTCTCTCATTGGATTGTTGGGATTTCATAATTTGGTTACGTATCTACATTAATCTGTGATATAAAAATTTCTTTGGCTTTTGCGCGTTAATGTGGAGAGGAGAGTACATGCTCAACTGCTTCGTCTGCACATAACCATGGTTAAAAATTTTGAGGAGCGAGATAATAGGCTAGAATTAAACTTTAGGTACAGTCAGGGGCTCACCTGTATTGTAATGTATGTCGAAAATGTGGAGCTCTGTTTACTGATTCAGCATAATAAATCCCAAACGACAATTTCAATATCACGGTAATGGTATCTTTTCTTGATATTATTAGATTGAAAACTTTCTCCATATTTATCCAATGGCCTACCTAGATTTTAGATGAACTTTCAGGGAAATTGGCAGTCGTGTTGGACGAAACCAAACAACTGTAATGCGAATATGTGATCGTTGGATGCAAGAGAGTACGACGGAACAACGTGTTAGATCTCAGTACCCCACAGGCAAACTATGAGCATTACAGTAACGGATCTCTCAGCCACATCAAGAATTATGGCACAGCACATTCAGTCTGTAACGCATCACTAAGTGATTGTGCTTACCATTCGACGCCGTTTACAGAAGAGTGGTGTGTCCAAAAGAGTCGGTCTACCTTTGACGCAGTACTGCAGATGTCTCCACTGCCAGTGGTGCGATAAAAGAAGGATGTAGATGGCAGAATGGATGAAATTGTCTTTATGTCTTTATTGCCACACTTCTGTCTCCAATAACACGATGGTTGCATTCGAATCTGAAGAAACCATGGAGAGAGGATGCTAAACAGCTGTGTTATGCAACGCGACACTGTTCCTGCACCAAGTATTATATTATGGGGTGATATTGGATATCACTCTAGAACTCCTCGAGTACACATTGTCAGATTTTTAAAGAGCCAGCTCTACATCTCCGAGTTGTTGGAGCCAGTTGTCCTTCCTTACCATCAGGGCTTGCTCACAACCATATTTCAACAGGATAATGTGCGACCACACGTGACACTCACTGTCGAAGAGTTCTTCGTTCCATATTAAATTGCTTCCTTGGCTGGCTCTTTCTCCAGATCTTTGACAGATAGATGACGAGTGGTCCATGGTTGCCAAATGACTGACCAATATCATATCCCCAGCTGCCACGCCAGATCAACTTTGGCTACACGTGAAAGCTGCTTGGTCTGCTGTAGCCCTAGAGCACATCTAAAGTCTCTTTGAATCAATGCCGAGGTGTGTGGTAGCAGTGATTTCCAACAAAGGTGGCTGCTCTGGTTACTGATTTTGTCAGTAAATATATTTTACAGAAGTCAGTAAATTTAATCATTTGATACTTTTTCAACATATTATATAAGAATACAAGAACTCTTTCTGTAAATATGCCCAAATTACTGTAAAATAGTTAATGAAATATATATTGCTCACCGTTCGGAACACATTTCTTTCAATATTTCTTCAGTTCACTTGAAATCCTTATCGCAAATTTTTAATAAAAAATTGTTCTTATTTGTTTTTATGCAGCAACCGATAAATAGCTCTAAATTAATAAACTTTTATAGCTTTTAAAAAATTTCTCTAAAAATATTGGATTTCCCTTGAATAATTATTCTCGAATTAAATTAGAATTTTATCTTAACATTATGTTTAGGAAAATATAATCAAAGTTGGAAAACATATGTGAACCTCTCATTTTATTTATATTCCAATGTAATAAGTTTTATGTTTGATTTTGACGCTTGTTGAAGGAGTATCTGAAAGAACAATTTCCTTCTATTCAACAATTCGTAGGATTAAACTCATGACTTGATTATGAATGTCTCGTTAGAATGCATTTTAAACCATATGTCGTGACTGAGTTAACTCGATTCGATGAATTGTGACCTTAGAATCACAAATTATAAAATTTGAATCATTGTGACACATATTTCTTAAGAGTTCCTATGTACTGGAACATATTTTGAAAATATGTCTACTTAATTAATCAATTAAAGATAATCAAGTTTTCACTGAATTAAAAATCTGGTTCAATTAGAAACAATCTCAATTTGAATTTTTTTAATTATTGGGATATAATCTTTGTATACATTCAAGCAAAATTTAAACAATGCAACAGAAGTAAGTACGATATATTTTTTTATATTCAGAGCAAGTGTCAGCGAAGTTTAGTAGCTGACATGTGAAAATCAAAAAGAAATTTAGTGCTTATTTAAAGTTTTATTTAATTAGTCAGTAGGAGCAACAAGGATCCGAATTTTCCGAAAGTGGCAATTTCTCAAAAAGAACTTTGGTTTTTTCCATTTGTCCAGGCTCATTTGAATTAATATCCTTACATTTTATACTTTCGTTGCTATAAAGCTTAAACACATTTATACAACTGAATATTACTTCAATTATAATTTGAGTGAACATGGAAATAAAAAAAAATCACATATCCAATAATATCTTTGCTCTACCAATGCATAATTTTGATTAACACAATATGCATTGTGGAATATTTACGAAAATTTCTGAACTTTCGATTTCTAAAGTAAAAATAAAAGGGTTGGCGATATTAAAGTTATAGAATCTGAGCTCAAAAATAATGTTTTTATTAAATTGTTTTACTAACAAAGAAAATTCATTTTCATAATAATAAAGTTGCATTAT
>JAPDSC010077601.1:38166-52052 GCA_026290005.1 Latrodectus geometricus | reverse complement strand
AATTTTTGGTCAGCTATAAAATAAAATAAAATTTTTACTGGGACTTGAAATAAACCGGCTGGACACAGGAACTTAGTCTGAAAACCACGATGTCTGCTAAGATTATGTGAATAGTAACCATACGTAAAGAACTTTTAAATCTCTTTCCAAATGAAAAAAATATAACTGGGAAAAGGGTAGTATTTTTCTGCTAACTACTATTTTTCGTTAAACATAAAATATTAATTTAATATGATAATTCGTACAGTAAATTTGGATATCGGAAAAATTAATTTTAAGTAATATGCCATATAAGCTTTCAATTTAAGAACTCACAAGAATATTTGTGATACATTAAAACATATAAAACATTTTTAAACTAACTATTATAAAAAAAATAACTATAATATTAAGAATTTTAGAAATAGTAATTATGTTCAACCGAACTTAATTAATGGAAAAAAAGACATTGCTGTATGTAAAAATATTCATTAGAGTATTTGGCAAATTTGTATAGTGAATAAATTAAGCGAATGTAATTTAATTTTATGTGAAGAAATATAAGCGCATATAATTATAAAGTCGAAAAGACGCAAAGTGCCTAAATTTATGATCTTTATGCTTATTTAAATTAAAATAATTTTTAAATGGGTTATCAATTATCCAAATTTTTCTAAAAATATAAAAGTTAAATAGTATGAAACTTCACTTATTATAAACCACATACTATAGCATAACATGAATTAATATATTGTATTGATACAGTATAAAATTTCTTTACTATCATTTTTCCTTAAATGTATGAAGAAAATAAAAATATTTCTTTGATAAATTAATGTAAAGAATTGTAAATAAACATGTACATTGAAAATGAAACATTTAACAAGTCGAGAAATTGCAGAAGAGTTTGAAATAAATTATACCACTGTTGGTAATTATATTAAATTAGTTTTGTTTGTGTTAAAGCAAAGTGTTTGGGTTCCACATAAATTGACGGAAAATAATTTGTCTGATCGTGTAAGAATTGATTTATCACAGCCGATTAGACACAATGTAGAGCCGATGTTGGACAAGCTGGTACTGGAGATGAAAAGTGCATTTTTTGCGAGAATATTAAGAGAAAAAAATCTTACTGTAAACCAGGAACATTATCAACAACATTTCCAAGACCAAGTATCCATCAACGAACTACAGCTGTCAAAGAAAAAAAGGCTTGAATTGGAGTGTACAAAGGGAATAGTGTTCCACCACGATAATGCTAGACCGCATACTGCAATGGTGACACAACAAAAACTGAATGCGTTAGGATGGGAAGTCCTTAGTCACCCACCGTATTCACTTGACATTGCACCACCTGATCATTACCTGTTTAGATATCTTCAAAATTACCCAACGGGGAAAAAAAAATCAAGTCTTTTAAGTTTTTCTAAGGCAGTTGTTAACTATTTTACCTCCAAGAACGAGAACTTTTACAAAACAGGAATTCACAGGTCATCTGAAAGATACTAACATGTAAAAAATAAGGCAGCATATATAATTGATTAATATTAAACACGTATTTTTATAAATGAATTAAAATATTTTCTTTAAAATACGACAGAACTTTACCTATAACCTACATGTATAACTTTTCCCTTTTTCGATATTTCTAAGTAAATATAAATTTTGAACTCAAGTTTGAAGCAATTTGTAATTAAACATTTTTGAAAAAATTCGCTGTTAATGAGTTTTAGGATAGAAGAATTAATGCCTCTATAAAATAATTTAACACATTAGAAAATAATTATTAATTCAGGCAAAAATGTAATTTTTTTAAACTATGAATAAAAATTATTCATCATATCAAAGAAAGTTGAGACACTTATTGCACATAAGTATCCATAAAAATCTTTGTAAAAAATAAAATATTTTCATAGAAAACATTTTGAAAGATTATTGTTGAAGGTAATTATCATGACTGCTTTTTGAGAAATCAACTTACTTATAGGGGGGCAGGGGAGTCCTGCAGATAAAAATTTTTATTACTAAAGAGAAATTAAGTGAAAAGTTTTAATTATAACTATTACCTCTACTCAGACAAAGAACCAGTTATTTTTTGCAATTACTGATATTTCAAGTGATAGTAAATGATTGAGATTTTGAAATAAAGTATTGCGTTTTTTTTCGGTACTTCAAGAGTAAGCACTTACGAGTGAAAGAAAGGGATGTGAACATCAATGAAAATATGTCCTTGAAAATTGATATAGTAAGATGAAAATTTAAAATTCAAGAAATATATTCTTTAACTGGTTTGGCAGGGTTGTACCTCTCATCTTACATTTAGAAATAACAGAAAATTATTATTCAATTATTTCTTAAAATATCTCAATATAATTGGAAATAATTCAGAGTCTCACATATTCCTGAAAAATGCGCATTCAATCCACTGCTAATGATATTCTACAAAGTAATAAGATAGTTTCCTTTATAATTGTTAACAAAATAATTAAGTAAATTATACAAAATGACATTTCTTATAGACTTATCCAAAAAATACTTCGAATTATTAATTTACGTCCATTTGATGATTTATGATGCATAATGGAAGACATAAAATATTCTAGGTAAGCGATTTGCTCTTATTATTTTTTGGAAATTAATTTCCCAATGAATTAAAATTTATTTGTTAGTCATTTTTTAAATTTGATTTCATTATATTTTTTTATAAATTTAAGGATAGACTTAATACGAGAATTTAGATATCAATTTTGAATCTTTGTATAATTATAGTTCTTAAAAATAAAGTAAACAAATTTAAAAAGGGATAAGCATATATTAAAATAGTGGAATACATTCTTATTTCATTCTAGGTTATGCATTCTTTATAAATGATATCATCACTAGATTGAAATTATAGAAGAGAAATTGTTATTTTTTTGTTTGTGCCATCTACTTAAAATTTTCTTTCCTATATTTTTTAATCTGTATAAATGATGTGCAGTGTTTTATTGAAAATGAATCTCTTTTATCATTTAGAACAGGTCTAATACACGACGTTCCAAAGCGTATAGAATACACTTTCAGCAAGTTGGATGAAACGGAAAAGATAGATTATGATGAGGAATATAAAAGAAATTTTATCAAAAGCCAAGAGAGGTTTCTAGATGTGGCAGGGTCTAATATCCAAGTTGTTGTCGATGATCTGGTGTCAGCAGTCAGCAAGGTCTATCCTGATTCCGTATACAGCCCCCGAAGGAACATCTTTGTGCGATTTTTATTGTTTTTATACCTTGCAGCTCCATTTCCTGTAAGAGACTTTTTATGTAGTGTTAATTTGGTGTTGCTCACCAGGTACAAGAAGCCTAGGCGGGCATGTAAATAGGCTTAATACATTCGTAAATTTATCATAACTAATTTTACACTGACATGTTTGTTGTTGTTGTTTGATCAAATAATCACAAGTTTGAATAAAATGCTCAAAGCTATGTAAGCATAAGGAATAAATAAATGTTTTGAGAATTCTTTTTTTTTTTTTTTAATCTTTTCATAATCTTATAAAACTTTTTTTGTAAAAATGGCATATTTAATAAGCTGTCAAAAATACAATTTAAATATGAAATTGATTCCTATTATAAGGAGAAAAACCATTCAAAAATTTTAGTGAAATATATTACATAGCCTAATATTGAATAGTAAGGTTTATGTTTGCGCATATATAATTATATTAAATATTCTTTCAGAAAATTATGAAAAAAAAGTCTTGTTAATTATAATATACAAAACACATACTTATATACCAGATTTTAGAAGTTTTATAGCAACTTTTTTTGCAAAAACAGATTAAATATATTAGACTAATACTTAAGAGTTATATTTGAAGCAATAACTATGTTTTTACTATTTGATGCAAACTATTTCCTATTCATTTTTCTGTATTGTATTTCAACTAGCATCTTTAATATATTTGAATGCTAGTTTAAATCAATTTAACGTGTTTGAAAATCACTCAGAATATTTTTTTTTATATATTTTAAAACAAATTTCTTTTTTTTTTTGTTATGTGATTATTTGGAAAGACAAATGAAAGCAAGTCCTTACAATTGTGTCAAAAATAGTTGATACCTAGTAGAGTTATAAACACATACTTATTTTCCTCCATTAAACAATAGTTACATAATCACAAGTTTAAAAAATTTTTTACCGTAAAAAGAGATGTGCTACTTTCATTGACATAAAATACGTAAATGAGATTAAATTTCAAAATGAGAAGAACACCATTTAAATTTTAGATTATTTGCTTATGATTTAAAGGAAACATACTCAATTTTTCTTGATATGGTAGAATGATTTTTATGTGTTTACAATTTTACTTTTTCATACAGTTTTCCTTAAATAATTTTGAAAATTTTAATTATTTTTATAAATTTAAAAACATAAAATTTCTATAATTCAGAAACGTGTGATTACTTGAAATGTTTTCCATATTTAGCTTTAGTGCCATATATTTAAAAAAATAAATTCCTAAATTTCCTAGTAGCACTTTTCTTCAATGGTTAATGAATGAAAAAAATAAAAAAAGCATATATATATCCTAATTACTTTCCTCTAAAATGAGTATGTTCTAGAAATTTTCCTGTTTTTCAAAACATAGGAAATTATCTTTAATCATCATTAAATAATTTTTTAATTTAATTTATTTTTAGAATCGTTCCTTTTAATAAATTCCTTAGAAAGTATTACCTTAAATTTTAAATGATTCAACAAAAAATTACTTGTGCTTAAAGCAAATATTTAGAAGGTAAAGCCATTACTTTTTAATAACGCTCCAACTTCATCTTGTAATTAAGGAAAAAACACATTACAAGGAAAAAACACATCAGTTCAATAAACTTACTGAAATAATGCATTGTTCAATAAAAACGAGTTTAACGCTATAATTTAAATAGAGAGTTCTCATGATGAAAAATATATTACATTTTTAAATTTCTGAATTACGTAAATCTATTCTAAATAGCATTTTTTTGTATTAATACTATTTTTGTCTAGTTCTTTACGATCGCAAAAGAATTGCTTCGTTATAATTACTTAAATATATATCTTATTTTATGATAAAAAATAAAAAACTGAATTTTTAAATTTAAAATGTAATAACACTATCTTTCCCTGTTCATCAATGTCTGAGGGAGATGAAAACTAGACTATCTTGTGAAGCCAGATAATAATCAATTTAATCAATCACACAATCGATTGCACAAAACCAATGTATAATATAGTTTATACATTTATATTTCTCAACATAATGCAAAAAAATTAATTTTTACCATATATTTTAGTTTTAATAATCTTTGTACTGTGGACAGATTTTAAAAAATATTACTTAAAACAATGATAAAGTAAAAGAAACGAATAAAACTTATAAACGTAGTTAATATAAAGAAGTAAATTAAAAGTATTACCTATTCAAATAGCCAAATAGTGTATAATTTTTTAAGAATTGGATGAAAAAAAATTGAAAAGTAATTTGTGTTTGTCAGAAATACCCAACACCAACGATTTAAAAGATTTTACAATTATTTTCTAGATATGAATTTACGTTCCAATAAAATAATTGTAAAACCTTTTTAAAAGGCTAACATATTCTTAAAAACACAGGGTAAAATCTGACAAGTATATTTTTTGATTATAAAATTTAAACAAATACATTTATTTCAAATAATTTGCTATATAATGTTTCCGACTTTAATGAAATATTTTTTAAATCATATATTTAAATAGAGTTTTGTAATAAAAATGAAGCTTATAAAATACATTTCACGCATTTGACTGTATTTTAGATTTTATTATTTAATTTCGAAGAAGCTAATTAATGTGAATGTTAAGTAATTAATGAATTATATTTCATTAACACCCAGACAACAGGTAAAGCCTGTTATGAGGAAATCAGCAACTTATTTGATATGTACATAAAGTATGTTCCTATTGGGTAATGCTTAAACTAATTTCGATCAATTAAAAATAAAAGAAAAAGATTTTACTTTTGAGTTTCCTTATTATGTTTTCGTTGATATTTTATCAAGTAGTGAGACAGAAATAACTATAAGTTTTGTTAACACGCATTTATCTTCCTTTCTGAGAAAATTGTTCATTTAGTTATAAATAAATTTAGCTAAAATGTTTGAATTCTATGCATAAAACAGGAGCTTGACAAATTCTTCAAGAATTCAAAGTATATGTATAAAGAGAATTTGCAGTAGAATTATTTTCGTTATTTGAGTTATAACAGCTTTAATATCTGCATTCATGTTAACTAAGGACGTTTTGGTAACTGCTGCCCACTTTACAGGCACAGCTTTAGTTTTAAAATTATTGAATCTTTTCTTGCCATCATTTTTATCATTCTATTATTACAATTTAGCAAATACGTTATTATTTCTGATATTATCATGGTATTCATTCCCCATCACGAAAAAATACATTTTAAATGATGAAATACCATCAAAAGGCAAAGCGGTTTTTATAACAGGTATGTGAATGTACATTTCTTTAAATCTTGTTATAAATATTGCAAAATTCTTGTGCATTATTATTATTTAAAAATTTTAAAAATAAATTTTAATTATAAATAATTTTTTCTATTGTTGCTTCGTATGTATTTGGTACTTTGAAAAGCAATTTTAAAATGGAAAAACTTGGCACTATTATTACATAATACTGATATAAGTATTAGAAAGAGAAACATAAAAATGAACCATAACAAAAACAAAAGTAAAATTTTATATTATCCAGGTAATATTAAATTTATAAAGATGTCTATAATAAATAGAATATCGAAAATTTATATATTTTGTGCTGTACATGATTTGATATCTGAATGGGAAAATAATATAAATTACAAAAACTTTCAAACAAGTTTAATCATACAATAAAACATATATTTCTAAAAAAAATAAAGTAACATAATTTCTTATTAGCTTAAATATATTCTATTATTAAAATACTCTTAATTTTACTGTGTTAATGCAATTTTTTTTATCAAAATTATTTAAATGAAAATGACTCACCGCTCCATTTGCTAAACTGAAAAAAGAGATATTAAACTACGTTATTTTAATCATTTTTAAATGGAAATTTTGTTATTCTTAAATAATTATTTTGAAGAGAATCTTTTACTCTTTGTTTAATTATATTCATAAGTTGATAGTATTAACTACCCAAATTTTCTCATCTTTCTTTTGATACTTGTTAAATAAATAATCCGACAAATATAAAAAGATAACAATGTATATTAATAACTGTATTTTTTTAGAGTTTATTATTACATATTATTATCTTTTAATACTTTTGTAAATTTACTTATTTTAACTGTAATTCAATATTAAAAATTCAATAAAATTATGGATTACTGAAATTAATGTTTCAAAATTTAAATAAATTGTATCACTTTATAATATTAATTTATAAGCTACTTTTTAGGTTTCTTTAAATATAAATTAGGTTTAGGTATAATTAAAAAAATCAGCACAAATAAATTTTCAGTTTTCAGTTCTTATATAATCAATTAGGACCACAATTTTGACCAGTCTTAGATGATAACATATGACCAAATTTAAAGAGCTACATAATATTAATCTAGATGTTTTTTGTATCAAACGTAATTCCGATTTCAAACAGAAAATGAAACGAAACTTGATCAAAGGCAAACATTTTATTAATAATTTTCAATGTGAAAAAAATATTAAATATAATTTTTGTCTATAAACAATTAACACAAACAATTATGTAAGCTATATTTGTTTTATTATATTTAGAGATAGTTAAATTATAACTGCTAAGGGGGATTTTGTAGTTTTATTTGTGTTCTTACCCGAATATTTTAATCACAACTTTGAACATATATACCATTTAAGTACATTTCTAACAGACTAAAAATAATTTTTAACAATGGCAGCAAAAATGAGAAAATAAAAATTTATCAAATGTTATAAAACAGCTCTTGAAAAGTTAAAATTTCCTACATTTTTAAAAATATTTTTTCTATTTGAAACCACTAACTCAGGTAAAACCTATTGGAATATGAGAAATACTTTTGACTGTAGACGAATCCATAATAAAAGCAATTTAGAAATTATTTTATTAATTATTTCCAACTGAAAGTATAAGTATATATGTTTCACTATACTTCTCTAAAAATTTAGAATATAACTCACTGTAAACAGTAATTAAAAATTTTAAAATAATGTAGACTTTAAAATAGAATACGCTTATAGATGCCTTATTTGAAAAAGGTATTTATCAATGTAATGATCGAACAATAAATGTGTTCGAAGTAATAAACTACCATATGTATAATATACGAGCAATAAATATTTATATAATTCTCGCTTAAGAAAAACATTATTCACGTTTATATCGTTTCTCTGTTTTACGAAAAACTGATTAAAAAATGGATTAATTTAAAAAATAGTAACAATTTACAAAAAAAGTGGTACGTTAAAATACTCAGATATAAATATATATAGTTTTCAGTTCCTAGTAAATGTGAATGGAATATTTAAATAAATAATTTAAAATTATGTTTTATACGAATCTGTTTATTATATTGTTTATTATAACTTCATTTTAATGTGAAAGCAATATCCGCAATCCAAAAATAAAATGTTTACTACAGAGAAATCTATTACAGAACTTAGAGTTTTAATTTTTATCTCAAAAATATTTAATCGTTTTTTCTATACTTTGATCTCTACGAGTTCAGTAGTTGTAAATTAAGCTCATTTACTGCAAAAGGATTCATTTATAAAATTCACTTCAAATTAATATATTCTTAATATAAATCATTTCAAATTCATACTTTGGAATGTTATTTTTTCAAAAACTGTTTGTCTGGCAATAGATAATTCACTTATTTTTTTGAGAATATCAATGAAATGGATTCACCTAGTTTCAGTATTCTTTTTCTGATAAGTAATTTTAATGTATAAATTAACACAGTATAGCGAGAAATGTGTCCGGGGATTAAAATTTCATTACGGGATTAAAATTTCAACAGATATAAGAAGTAAAAGTTTTGATACTTGATCGGAAGTACTTGAAATTTAATAAAAAAAACATTTTTTTCTTCAAGAGTTTAATTTGCTCAGACAGAATCCAGTAAAATGTTCAATTTTTATATAAAGTTATATTTTTATGGCTATTTTGTGTAAAATACAATTCACAATGACATCAAAAGTAAATATAGAAATGGTGAATGTCAAGTTTCGAATTTAAAACACCAATCCAAATGCGTGAAACATGGAATTAATTCTTTTAAAAATAACGTACTTTAATCAATTATTACTGTGTGTTTCAGTAAATCATTTTTCAAATTAAAAAAACTTAAACCTCGATTCGTTGACATTTAAGACGAACATTAATTCCTAAATATAAGAAAAAATAGTTTCTTAAATGAATTATTGAGGGTAAAAATGCGTATGAGAATTAATCATTATGCCAATAATTACTAAATATAAGAGAAAATACTCTACTGGCCATTAAAATTGCTACATCAAGAAGGCGACATACTACAGACGTGAAATTTATACGAAAGGAAGAAGGTGCTGTGATATGCAAATGATTAGCTTTTCAGCGCATTCAGACAAAGCAGGCGCCAGTAGCGACACCTACATTGTGTTTAAATGAGGAAATTGTTCAGCCGGTTCCTCATACACAAATTGCATTTGAACGTTGTTGCCTGGTGAAAAGTTGTTGTGATGCCTCGTGTAAGAAGGAGAAATGCGTACCAGCACGTTTCTGACTTTGATAAAGGTTGAATTGTAGCGTACCGGAATTGTGGTTTATCTTATCGCAGTATTGCTGCTCGCGTCGGTCGAGTTCCAATGACTGTTAGCAGAATATGGAATCGATGGGTTCCGGACGGTAATACGAAACGCCATGCGGGATCTCAACGGCCACCTATCACTAGCAGCCGAGAAAACAGGCATATTATCCGCATGGCCGTAATGGATCGTGCAACCACGTCACGAGCCGTGAGTCAAGAAACGGGGTCGTTTGGAAGACAACAAGTGTCTGCACGAACAGTTCGCAACGTTTGCAGCAGCATGGACTCTCAGCTCGGAGACATAGTTGCGGCTTCCCTTGACGCTGCGTCATAGACAAGATCGTCTTCAATGGATCAACGACGAATCTGGGCGCACGAATGGCGAGACGTCATCTTTTCAGATGAATACAGGTTCTGTGTACAGCATCATGATGGTCGCATCCGTGTTTGGCGGCATCGTGATGAACGCACACTGACAGCGTGCATTCGTCATCGTCATACTGGCCCATCACCTGGGGTGATGATTTGGGGTGCCATTGGATACACGTCTCGGTCACCTCTTGTTCGCATTGACGGTACTTTGAACAGTGCACGTTACATTTCTGGTGTGTTACGACCCGTGGCTCTACCCTTTATTCGAGCCCTGCGAAACCCTACGTTTCAGCAGGATAATGCCCGACCGCATGTTGTGTGTATTGTACGGACCTTCCTTGATACGGAACATGTTCGGCTGTTGCCCTGGCCAGCACGTTCTCCATTCTTTCACCAGTAGAAAACGTCTGGTCAATGGTTTCCGAGCGACTGGCTCGTCACCAAACGCCATTCACTACGGTTGATCAACTGTGGCATCGTGTTGAAGCTGCATGGGCATCTGTACCTGAACATGCAATACAATCTCTGTTTGACTCAATGCCCAGGTTAACTGCTGTTATTACTGCCAGCGGTGGTTGTTCTGGGTACTGATTTCTCAGGATCTATCCAGCCAAATTTTTTGAAAATTTAATCACTTATTATTTCTAGTATAATATATTTGTTCAATAAATATCATTTTAACATCTGCATTTCTTCCTGATGTAGCAATTTTAATGGCCAGAAGTATAGTTTCTTCAATGAATTATTGTGGGTAAAAATGCGTATGAGAATTAATTTAATATAGTTTTGCTTACGCAAACCTAAAATTTTTAACAAAAATTCGCTTTCATTTTCGTGGGAATAAAGTGATTAATTTTTTTAGTGTTGAAAATTGTTAAGTCATTATTATTTTATTTACAAATATAACCGGTTATTTAAATTTAATTATTATGATGTTAAATATGATAATGAATAAGCGTGCTAATGAATATTGCAGGGGAAAGCAACCTTTTTAATCATTATGCCAGTTTAAGTTTTAAAATTTTTTATCGGGCCGCACATAAAGTAACACTTATTAATAATTTTCAAAATTTTTTTGGTAATAAACATTAGAATGAAGAAATATAAAGTTAAAAAAAAGTAAAGATTTTATATACAATTTTAATGCAAAATAAAGAAACAAGAAAATAAAATAAAAAAACAATTTTACTAGAAATTTTTAATGAGAAATTTGGTATTGTTTTTTTTATATACAAGCTGATAAATATCAATATAGAAAGTTGTATCAATATAGAGAGAAAATCCGTATAGAAAGTTGTATACGTGATGAGGTAGCTACACGTTTACAACTTTCTAATCGTGCATCACTCAGTCTTGATGGGTGGTCACTTTTAATTAATTTCAAAGTTGAAAATAATTGTTCACAAGCATAGGTACTTCCAAACAGAGACATCATTTGTTTTGCATTTTTTATCAAAAGGGGAAATTTCACAGCCTCACATAAGGTTCATGAAAATTTTCGATGTTTACTAAGAAACTTTTTAAATTGGTATTGTTCTGCTTGTCAAGCACTTCATTTTAAAAGTCACCAACAACTTTATCCACATCAATATTAAATGGCGAGGAAAACATTTTCATGAAAACCGCTGTCTTCTCAGCGTTGAATATTTGGAATCGTAATTGAAATTCGTAGATTAAATTTTCTACATATTGTGCGTATTTTTTGAGAGGTAGTAACGCTTTCTTTTTCTAAATGTGGAAAGTGAGTACTCTGCAAAAGTTGCGGTTTCTACAATTTTAATTTGTGCTCAAAGCCCTGATAATTTTATCATACAAATTGTGAATAAACTGTCCTTTGCCATGAAGTTCCCCATTAAGATTATTGAGATGCTGAGTCATGCTGAAAAGAAACCCACAAAATCACACTTCCATTCTTTATTACCAAAATGAGGAAAGGCTTCCCTTCATACACAAGAACAATTGTATTTCTCTTTTTAAGTTGTAACATTTCACTTCTACTGAGCAAACGTACATTGATATTAAAAACCAAGTCACCATATTAAGCTACTAATTTTTTCAGGAGTTCCTTAAACTCACGGTGATTAAACGCGTGGAACATTATAAAATTGATTAGTTTAATTATTGGTACTGCAATATGTGGCAAACTTATCTTTTCGCACACAAATGTTCTTGGTGAATTATGCAATGGTTATCGAATTAGTAACTGAATATGGCGAGTTAAATCATTGTCATAATTCCCTTCCTATGACCTTCGCAATGTCTTAAAATAATCTTCCCAATACTACTACCTCCATGATTGACATTGTTTATGCTCCATCTGTAGATATATCAAAAATCTTTTCTAATAAAATTGAAAAATTTTCCAGCATTCATTTTAGTTCATCGTACAGGTCTTTGCCGGTTGCAGTCTCTTGCATTGAAATTAGTGAACACAATTTTTCGATAATATTAAATTTGCGGTTAATACCAAGTAAAAATGTAGAAAAATTACACTGTATCGCTAATATCGGAGCTCTCATCAAGGCCCAAAGAACAGTATTTGAGTTTTGCAATGCGTTCACGAAGTGTTGTTGCCATGTTCAAGGACAAGTCTTCAATTTTCCTTGCAATGGTGAATCTTGATAAACTAATGTTTGAAATAATATTTATTTTATCAGGCAATACTATTTCTGCAACAGCAATCAGACATTCTTTATCATCTCTCCATCCGTAAAGGGTTTAAATTTTTTTTGCCAGTATTTGACTTACAACAAAACTAGCTTTTACTCCCGCATTTGATATAATAGCTCGATATTTAAAAATGTATACTCTGTTGTTTTCTCAAGCTTTTCTCTATTTGATTAAACTTATCTATTCGGAGTTGTCCTGTTAAATTTTTATATTGTTGTTCCTGTTTTGTATCGTAATGCCTTTTTATGTTATATATTTTTAATGTCGACACAGTGTCTGAGTATATTAAGCATACACCCTTATCTTTGACAAAAGTAAAAAAATAATCAATTTTTCAATTTTCTTGGAAATGCCTGTGTTTATGCGCAACCTTTCGATTTTTTGTTTGCTTTTCCGTAATGGATTAAAAATATAAAAGGTAAAAAAATTGCAGGAAAACTTAATTTTGAATTAAAAAAAAACTCTAATATTACTTTTTTGACAATAATATTGCACTAACGTCTTTCAAGAAATACAAAAATTTTTAAAAATGTTAGTTAACAGCTTATCAGTCTGATTGATTGTGTGACAAAAGCAAACACAAACACAGACGCGGGGCGTTCGTATTGCATGTTTGAACAAATCGCCGACAAGTGAGTAACTCGTTACAAAAAATCAATTTTGTTTAGTATGTACTACCATTTTATTATAATTAATATTATAACAATATATTGGAGAGAGAAAATTGATAAAATAAATTTAATTTTAGAAATGCTTGGCGGGCCGCTTGTTCATCATTCCTGAACTACTGAATTGGTTATTCATGAAACAAAACGAAAACTATACATCTATAAGGAATGAAATAAATCTTAATAATATTAATGAGATAATAAACCATGGATGGCTATTTTTGTATATCCAAGAGGTTTTTCTCTATAGACATATAAAATGAATTTTCGAATATATTATCAAATATAAAATTTTTATTTGATTCAACCCATAAGAACTACTGGGAGCTTAAACATGGAACAAAAGTAAGTGTATTCAAACAAGAAAAAAAATTAATTTTTAACAATATATATATATATAT
>JAPDSC010077601.1:10338-32313 GCA_026290005.1 Latrodectus geometricus | reverse complement strand
CACACACACACACACACACACACACACACACACACACACACACACACTGCTGCTGGCTACCGTAAATGCAACACCATTAAGGAAACATGCAAACAACATGAAATTTACAAACATGCATTAGCGGAAGTGAGATATGCAAATGATTAAAATTCCAGCGCTGACACACATCAAGCGTGCCTACAGCACCACTTCAACGCGCTATTTAAAACTTGGAAATTTCGACAATTTCAAGTTCGTTTTCTTTCTTTCTTTCTTTTTTTTTTTTTTTAATTTTATTTAAAACTGGCAATTGTGTCTCGTAGGAAACTGCGATCATTTTTTGATCATGTATCCGAGTTCGACAGAGGAGGGATAATGTCCTGCCCAGATTCTGTCTTATCCGTCGGTAAAATGTGTTAGACAAAACCAAACAACTGCAATGCGGATATGTGATCGCTGGATGCAGGAGGGTACGACGGAACAACGTGTTAGATCTCAGTGCCTCACTTCACGTGATGATAGGCAAATTGTGATCAGGGCAGTGATGGATCTCTCAGCCACATCACGAATAATGGCACAGCACATTCAGTCTATAACGCATCATCCAGTGATTGCGCTTACCATTCGACGCTGTTTACAGATGAGTGGTCTGTCCACAAGACTCCCCTTAACATTGACGCAGGATTACAGACGTCTCCGCCACCAGTGGTGCGATGAAAGAAGGATGTGGACGGCAGAATGGATTAAATTTACTTTACTGACAAGTCACACTTCTATCTGTAACACCACAATGATTGTATTCGAATCTGAAGACAACGTGGATAGAGGATGCTAAACAGCTGTGATATGACACGCTACACTGGTCCTCGACCGGGGATTATATTATCGGGCGTTATTGGATATCTCTCTTGCACTCCTCTAGTACACATTGTCGGTTTTTTAAACAGCCAGCGCTACATCTCCGAGTTGTTGGAGCCAGTTGTCCATCCATATCTTCAGGGCTTGCTCACAAACATATTTCAACTGGATGATGTGCGACCACACATGACACGCATTATCGAAGAGCTCTTGATCAATCACCATTTTAAATTGCTTCCCTGTCTAGCACTTTCTCCGGATCTTTAGCCCATAGATAACATGTGGTCCATGGTTGCGCACTGATTGACCCAGATTATATCCCCAGCTGACACACCACATCAACTTTGGAAACATGCGGAAGCTGCTTGGTCAACTGTAGCCCTAGAATACATTCAAAGGCTCTTTGAATCAATGCCGTGGCGTGTAGCAGCGGCGATGTCCAAAAATGGCGGCTGCTCTGGTTACTGGTTTTGGCTGGATTACACGGCACAGAAGTCTATAAATTTAATCATTTGATAATTTTTCAACATATTATCAACAAAATAAATTTTGTTGTGATATATCCTTTAATTTTTATGTTTGCAGTTTGGTTGGTTGGGTTGAGTTTTATGGCGCAAGGTCCAAAAAGGACAAGCTGCGCCAGGGTTGCAGATTGGGTGGCCAGCCATATATATATAAGTTCTTAGTTTGTTAAATTTAATATTTAATGTTAAATTTAATTTAATATTTAATATATTTATAAAAGAACTTTTTTATAAAAGATAAACAACTAAAAAATTCCAATGGAAATGTATAACATATAACTAAGCAAAGTAATGTGTCTATCGAGAATACAAGAATTCTTCAGCTAAATATGCCCAAATTACTGTAAAGTAATTAATCAAATATGTATTGCTGACAGTTCGGAACAAATTTCTTACAATATTTATTCAGTTCACTGGAAATCCTAATGGCAAATTGTTGATAAAAAAATTGTTTTTATTTGTTTCTATGCAGCATTCGATTAATAGCACTATATTAATAATTATAAACATTTTTAGTTTTTTAAAAATATGTTTTAAAATATTTGATTTCCCTTGAACAATAATTCTCGAATTAAATTAGAATTTTATCTTACTATTATGTTTGGAAAAATATAGTCAAAGTTGAAAAACATATGTCATGGTATCATTTTTTTTTATTTTCAAAGGTAGTTTTTTTGATTTCAAAACAGAAGTAGGTACGATACATATTGTTTTATATTTAGTGCAAGTATCAGCGAAATTTAGTAGCTAACATGGGAAAATCATAAAGAAATTTAGTGCTTATTTAAAATTTTATTTAATTAATCAACAGGAGCAACAAGGATACAAAATTTCCGAAAGTGGCAATTTCTTAAAAAGAGCTTTGAATATTTTCGTTTGTCCAGGCTCATTTGAATTAATATCCTTACATTTTATGCTTTCGTTGCTATAAAATTTAAACACATTTATACAAATGAATATTCCTTCAATTATGATTTGAATGAATATGGAATTAAATAAAAAAATCAGGTGTACAATAATATCTTTACCAATGCTTAATGTAGATTAACACAATATGTATTGTGGTATACTTGCGAATATTTATGAGCTTTCGATTTCAAAAGAAAAAATAAAAGGGTTGGTGAAATTAAAGTCATTTAATCTAAGCTTAATAATAATATCTTTATTGAATTGTTTTACTAAAAAAGAAAATTCATTTTCATAATAATAAAATTGAATTATTGTATGAACCAATTATTCAGTTAAAATGTTTGAATAAAAATCTTAATAGCATTTTTGCTCTTCTTAGAAAAAAAAAAGAAAATGCAGGATTTCTTTAAACTACTTTTTATTTATTTAAATGACATATTAATAAAAATATTTTATCATATTTGCTTGACATAATATTCAATTGGGAGATGGCGTACATAAACCTTCAACGGTGGAAAAAATGCTAATTAATTGGGCATAATAATTAAACTTGATAATCTAGTTATATTATAAAAATTAAATCACGAATCTAATACCCCTATTGCCAAAAGCACTTCATTTTTTCATCTACATTAGTAATTCATCTTTCTTATTTGTGATTTTCAATTTTTTTTCTTATCTTCCATTTAAGTGGTAAAGAAGAGCATTTCTTATGATATAAGATCTGAACCCAAAAAACACACTTCTTTAGTTAGCAGACGCAAATAGGAAATTTTAGTGAAACTATTCACAATCTAACTTTACATTAATATAATGTGAAATATTCAGTTCTAATACAAGGTACAATTTTATTGGAATTACATAAAATAGCTTAACTTAATATGACGCATAAACAAACGAGATAATAAAAAAGGTAAAATTTATTTAAAGAAATATCTTATTATTATGAAGACACAATCGGAAAATCTGGTTGGTAACATTTTGTTCCATCATTAACAAATTTGTCATTTCATGACAAGCTATTTCAAACATTACATCTATTTAAGCTCAAATTTAAAAATTGTCAAATAATTTAATACACATAATTTTGATGAGATAAAACTTAAATGCTAATTAAATAAAATTTGAATCATAATATAGCTTATTTAAATATAAATTATTTAAAAAATTAGCTTATTTAAATAATTTAAATTATAAATTATTAATATAATATAAATTATTTAAATAATTAGCTTATTTAAATCATTTATATTTAAATAAGCTAAAAAAAAGAGCATTTGACTATATTTTGTTTTAGGGAGAGTAAGTGTACCTCATGTATGTCCATATGTTGTGAGTAAGCATGCAGCAGCAGGATTTAGTGATTGTCTTAGACAAGAACTCGTTGATTGGGGTATTCGAGTGATTTCGATTGAACCAGAATTCTTTCGGTAAATTTATATTAAAATTCTAACAAATTATTGATAAGATATTAATTACATAAATTTTGGTAATTATGATGATATATTTCAAAATTTTAACAATTTAACAAAATATCATAATAGCTATTGATTGATTTATAAATCTTTCATACATATTATGGGTTGATTTGAAAGATTTAATTAATTCATTTATTCTTTATAATGTTATATATATAAGTATGTATGTATGTGCGTGTGTCAACTTTCAAAACTTTTCAACTATCATCAACTTTCAAAATGAGTGTCACAGAATATTTATCATTAGAGTTCAAATTTAAGTATAATTAAAATTTAAGTATTTATGCCCATATTTCAAAATAAATATTTTGAAATTTTATTTTCCTATGTAATCTTGCCAAATTTCTAGAATGTTCAATACCTTCTCCAGCGTTTCGGGTATTCTAGGCTACAATCCTTAGTGGTTTTTTAGGGTGTTTTAGAGGGTAGTTTATTCTAAATGCTATGAATAAATGGTTAATGATTAAGAACCTAACCCAGTGGTAGTAACAAATGACACAAGCATATAAATGTAAGCATTTTATTTTTTATTTGTGTATATTAACATGTTATTTAAGTAAGACGGAATACTTTAACTGGGGGAATAAAAATTTGAATAATATTTACATGTACTTTTCATTGGCTGGACATCTTTAAACTGTTTTTTTCTTCTTTTGATATCATAAAAATCTCGTGAAACTAATCTGATATTTATTTTAATTTTCGCCAAGTTTAGCTGTAGAGTGCTTCATGAAACCCCTATCAACAATTCACTCATTCAGTCGTTGATTAAAGTCTTTTCAATTGGTTAATTTGCAGGTTAGCAAAAGACATGCACCATATTCTTAATCAGATTGTGATTGCTATGTGATTATCCTTGAAGTGATCTAACTGACAGAGCCATTTATTTCGCTTGAAATAATCACATCTCTGGTAGTCTTTTCTTGCTTCTACTTTTTCCAATTTAACTTCTAATTTCTTTCTAATTTGACCGCAAATACTTCGTCATGTAGTTGGTCATGGTTTATTTTCATGTCGAGTACACCAAAATGATTGGTATTAAAAATTTAAGTAGAAGTTTGGCCTTTTCCCAACCAACAACATTTATTTTAGTCAGACTGACTCATGGCAACCGTTCAGTGATTCCAAAACTATTATCCCAGAGCTTCAAGTATGCATTGCTTCTTTCCTAAAATCTATCGAATTCTTCCTTCGTACTGTTACAGACTTTGTTATCTTGATTCTTGTAGATTTACCTTGCTCTTCTATAGTTTTGATACAACTCATAATTAAATCAAAAAGTAATTCTTTATAACCTTTCACAATTAATTGTTTTAGAATTTTTAGTCAGCTATAAAATAAAATAAAATTTTTACTGGGACTCGAAATAAACCGACTGGACACAGGGACTTAGTCTGAAAAACAGGATGTCTGCTAAGATTACATGAATAGTAACCATACGTAAAGAACTTTTAAATCTCTTTACAAATGAAAAATGTAACTGTGAAAAGAGTAATATTTTTCTGCTGACTCTGCTATTTTTCTTTAAATATAAAATATTAATTTAATATGATAACTCATACAATAAATTTCGCATGTTGGAAAAATTTATTTTAAGTAATATGCCACATAAGCTTTCAATTTAAAATCTTGCAAGAATATTTGTGATACAATAAAACATGTAAAATATTTTTAAACTTACTCTTTTAAAATATAACTATTATATTAAGTATTTTAGGAACAGTAATTATGTTCAACTGAACTTAATTAATGGAAACAAAGATATTTCTGTAAGTGAAAAATATTCATTAGAGTATTTGGCAAATTTATATAGTGAATAAATAACGCTTAGTTAAGAGCTTGGGTGAATAAATTAAGAGCTTTGGTTCCACATAAATTAACGGAAAATAATTTGATTGATCGTGTAAGACTGTGTTCATCATATCTGATTAGATACAATGTAGAGCCATTTTTGGACAAGGTGGTACTGGAGATGAAACGTGAATTCTTTACGAGAATATTAAAAGAAAAAAATCCCACTGCTAAACAAGAACATTATCAGCAACACTTCCGAAACCAAGTATCCATCAACGAAAGTACTTCTTTGTTTGTGGAGGGACAGGAAAGGTCCAGTGTACTACGAGTCGCGTAAACAAGAAAAATCATTAACACAGATCTGCACTGTAATCAGCTGGATAAATTGAATCCAGCTCTCATAGAAAAAAGACCTGAATTAGCGTGTGTAGAAAACGAATAGTGTTCCACCACGATAATGCCCGACCGCATACTGCAATGGTGACACAACAAAAACTGAATGCGTTAGGATGGAAAGTCCTCAGTCACCCACCGTTATTTGCCTAACATTGCAATACTAAGATGCAAATAAAAATTCAAGAGATGTATTCCCTAACTGGTTTGGCTGGGTTGTCCTCCCCTCTTATGTTTAGAAATAACAGAAAATTATTATTAAATTATTTCTTAAAATATCTCAATATCATTGGAAATAATTCAGAGTCTCACATATTCCAGAAAAATACGCATTCAATCCACAGCTAATGATATTCTACAAAGTAATATAGTTTCCTTTATAATTGTTAACAAAATAACTAATTAAATTATATAAAATGCCATTTCTTATAGACTTATCCAAAAAATACTTCGAAATAATATTAATTTACGTCGATATGATGATTTATGAAGCATAATGGAAGACATAAAATTTTCTAGGTAAGCAATTTGCTATTTTTATTTTTTTGAAAATTAATTTTTAAATTAATTTAAATTAATTTGTTAGTCCTTTTTAAATTTGATTTTATTATACTTTTTTTATAAATTTAAGGATAGACTCAATACGGGGTTTTAGATATTAAGGTTGGGTTTTTGTATAATTATAGTTCTTAAAAATAAGGGAAAGAAATTTAAAAAGGGATAAGCATATATTAAGATACTGCAAGACATTCGCATTTCATTCTAGGTTATGTATTCCTTATAAAGGATTGACACACTAGATGAAATTATAGAAGAGAAATTGTGATTTTTGTGTGTGCCATCTACTTAAAATTTCCTTTCCTATATTTTTTAATCTGTATATATTATGTGCAGTGTTTTATTAAAAATGAATCTCTTTTATCATTTAGAACAGGTCTAATACACGATGTTCCAAAGCGTATAGAATACACTTTCAGCAAATTGGATGAAACGGAAAAGATAGATTATGATGAGGAATATAAAAGAGATTTTATCAAAAGCCAAGAGAGGCTTCTATATTTGGCAGCGCCTAAAATTCAAGTTGTAGTCGATGATCTGGTATCAGCAGTCAGCAAGGTCTATCCTGATTCCGTATACAGCCCCAGAAGGAACATCTTTGTGCGATTTTTATTGTTTTTATACCTTACAGCTCCATTTCCTGTAAGAGACTTTTTATGTAGTGTTAATTTGTGGTTGCTCATCAGGTACAAGAAGCCTAGGCGGGCAGGTAAATAGGCTTAATACAATCGTAAATTTATCATAATTAATTCTACACTGACATGTTTGTTATTGTTGTTTGATAAAATAATCACAAGTTTGAATAAAATGTTCAAATCTATGTAAGCATATTGAATAAATAAATGTCTTGAGAATTCCTTTTTTTAAGCTTTTCATTATCTAATATAAGATATTTTTTGTAGAAATGTAGTATTTAATAAGTTGTCAAAAATACAAGATGCATGGGAAATAAATTTCTATTGTAAAAATAGAAATCATTCAAGAATTTTAGCTAATATAATAACAATATTATATAATGATGGCGAAATATATTACATAGACTAAAATTGAAAAATAAGAGTTATATCTGTGCAATAATTATTGTATTGATTGGAAACATGGTGGCGTCGCTTGGTGAGATATAAGAATAGAACTTTTAAACGAAGAAGTTACGAAATACATCGGTTTCATAACCAAATTAGCACCAGATTAATTCCTATATACACTGGCCACCGTAAATGAAACACCCGGAAGGAAGCATGTAAATAACATCAAATTTGCAATATAACATTAGCGGAGGTAAGATATGGAAATAACTAGTATTTCAACGCAGATGCACATCATTCGTTGTCCAAGGGTTCTTCGTCAATCACAGATTGAATTGCTTCCCTGGCCGGCTCTATCTCCGGATCTTTTGAAGATAGAAAATACGTGGTCCCTGGTTGTTCAACGATTGACACAGATTATATCCCCATCTACCAGAATTTAGAAGAGCATTTAACTTTTTATAAAAATGCACCCATGGATCCACCCATGGAGCACTGAAGCAATTTTTTAATATTTAAATTTTATAATAAGTTTTACACAAACCATAAAATTTTATCAAATCCTGCTTATTTAAAGAAAAAAGCACAAAAAGGATAAAAAAAGGCAACGAAAAAATATTTCTAGGTTCATTTATTGAAGAAAATGAGTAGTTTTATTTTACAGCTGCAAACAAACTTATTGCTTCAGATTTTAAATCTTTATCTTGTGTATTTAAAGGTATCCAGTGCTTGTAACAATATTTTTATTATATTTTTAATGTCAAATTAGAAGACTACTGTAGTCAGAATAAACATTAAAACTAGACAAAGAAGAAAAAAATTACATGAGCACACTTAACAAAACTGAAATTCTAGTAAGCCTATAAAATGATTGATATTGTTACGAGCTCTCCAGTTTCTCTACACAAGTGTCCTGAGTTCAGTGCAAGGCAATGACGCTGATGATTCACAGCTATTTCGTCTCGTTGCCAAAGAGGACTTGACAATATTTTTACATGATTTAGATGTTCACAGAGACAATCATGCCTAGTAGCAAGGTCCAAAATTGCAACAGATCAAGCCCTTAGCCATAGTAGAGAACTTGTGATTTTGATGACCCATTTTTTGTTTGTACTTGCCTTTTTTATATTTTTCAATAATCCTCTCTTAAATTTTTTTATTTAACCGCTTCGTGGTATAATAAGGGTTTATCAGCTATTTGAACAATTTTGGTTATCTTCTTTGACAGAGAATCAGCATTTTTTGAGAGCAGCACATAATAAAAAAAATTGTACATCATTTAGTGTTACCCAGGGTGAATCAACTGGAAGTCTACATTTCACTCCTACTCGAAGAAGATATTAGCCGTAATTTTGTCTGTATTAATTTTGCAACCAGGTTAGAGACAAAAAGTCTGACACTTTTTCTTTCATACATATTTTGTGTTTAAGTGAACAGGTATGAATCAAAACTTACAAAAATTCAATATGATACCGCACATGCTTGGCTTCATTTCATATGATGCCAAGAATTCGAAGACGATAAATCTTTGGCAGCTTACCATCAGTAATTAATTAAATTTTCATTTTTGTCCTTACTATCAGCAGAGAGCCAACTACCTAAAAATTTCGTAATTCACTGGATTTTAGAGTCCTGGGTACTCATAACTCTTAAAATTTACAAAGAAAATAAAAAATTTTGCCAACGAAAAAAATGAACAATTGCACTAAGATTTTTTAAGTAAGCAATTTTGTTTTCTAAAAAAATAGAAAATTGTTACCTGTCAAATTTCTTATTGATGTCCAATGTATAAACACCTCTTATGATGTCGTCCACAATAGTTGTTTTCATTTACCATTGAATTCATTTCTCATGACGTCATTGGAAAATCAGTAATTTATTAACCGAAAGTCTACCACAATTAAAGCTTTCATAAGTGATAATGGAGGAGAATTTATAAATGATATGTTTGAAAATTTTCTTAAATCGTTATTACATTTAACAAAAGTTAACAGTTCCTTATTAAAAATTAAAGCTGTTATCACACTATAACATATTCTTTAGGTTCAGCTACTTCACATTATTCAGAGCAATAATCCTGAACAATATGGAGTACTTGAATGTAAGAATATGATACTAGTTGAAATATCATGTTGCATTTTATAGGAATCAAATCATACATTGGATTTATGGGGGAAAGCAATAACTAGGAATGTTCTGTGAATACGGTGCCTAACAAAAGAGGATAATCGTAAAAACGCTGCATAAGTTGTGGTTTGATATATGTATAGATAGAAAGATAGATAGATAAATATTATAAAATTATTGAGTATGTTTAGTTTATTAACCATAACTTTCGAAGATGCCATAACTACATCATTTGAAACTTATGTTAAATATTGATATAAATTTTCGACTCAAGTTTATTGAAATGATATGCAAATTAATACAGTAATCAAAATTATTATTAAGTAATTTATTATTAAAAAAGTTATTGAAAATGTTTGCAAATTAATCAAAGGCTGACAGAAATTTTTTTATAAGAATATATTATCATTCAAAAATAATTTATTATTTACAATTTTTATAGATAATAACTTCTGTAAACTTAACAAATGTTATTCACGTAGATAAGTGTACATGTTTCTTAGCTTTGACTTGTATTATAAAATAATGGAATGGTTTGGGATTAGTTTACATTTATTTATTAGAAAATTATTTAAAAATTAAAATGAAACACATTATTTGTATTTTAGTAATGTGTCGTAATGATTTTTTAAGTTAAAACATAGTAAACTTCAGTCTAGACAGAAATACTTACTATTTTTAATCAACTGTATAATACTCTTCTCTATAGAAAAAATTTAAAAGGATTATTTCGATGTCAATTCAAAGTATATTCCAAGTTAGTTTATGAATTAAAACAATTATTTATTTCATAGAAACATATATTACGCACACTTTATGTATGAACATTATTAGGAATATAATTCCAAACTTGAATTGGTTCATAAGTTAAGGAGTGACAATAAATATTCGCAGAAGGTCAAATGCATCTACACTAAAAGCTGATAAACTCTAAACCGCAGAGATTCGAAATTCTGGATGATCCCAACAATATATGAAATGAAAAACAAACATTAATTTTGAATAGAGGAAAATCAATTATTAAGATTCTAAGGCTAAAATAATATTTTAATGATAGCTATATTTTTACCAAACGCTTGAATACAAAGTATTATACATAGGTCAGTACCTTATAAGTAGAACTGAATTTGGTTATATCTTTCATTGACGTTGTATACTGAATAGGCTTGATGTTGCGCTGCAACACCAGCGACGCATGAACATTACATCAGCTGGAGTTACATGCTTGTTCTGCTCAATGTAGCGAAGTCTAAATACAAAAGCTGCAACTGCTTCGCATTATATGAAACGATCTCAGTTGAGTCATCTTCTTCCTTTTTTCATTATCTTTTTTCATTTTTACCCATTTTTGGAAAGTCGTCATTATCATTGCAAAGCCCTTGGTGTCCATAATCATCGATTATAATTCAGTCTTGAAGGGAATTTTCTTCAGCTTGCTAGTACCCAGGAAAAAATTGAATGAGTTGCAGTAAATTATCACTTTGGATTTGAATGATATCAACTGCTGTTTTTTTTTTCAAAACGTAAGATTAGTTCATTCAAGCATAAAATATCTAAAGATTTTTCCATGATTTTTTTAATTCATGTCGTAACATTTCTGACAATCCAGTAAATCCCATCTTTAACTGTTATTTGTTTAAAGTTTACTTTAATGAACATGTACTCTCTTGCAGTAAAAGCTTATAAAAGAATTTTAACATAGTAATGTTTAATATTTTGAAATATATGTTGGCCCATAGGCTGCAAAAATGGAGTCTCATTGGAAGGCAGAAAAATAGCTTTAACGTCATCTTTTACTAAGATTATGTCAGAGAGATGAAACGAGACGTTTTCAATCGATAATAAGGTTAAGTTAAGCATGTCATTTGCTTCATTGAATTTTGAAACAGAAGAATAAATTGTGTTTTAAACCATGCTTGAAATAAATTAACATTCATTCAAGTCTTTTTTATTTTTTCCAGTGAACTGGTAAAGTTGCCTATTCATGTTCTTTAGAGGCATATGGCTTCTCAAATTTGCCAAGCACCATTAATGATAATTTATTCGTAGCCTCAGCGTTACTACAAGCCATTATCAGACGTTCTTTATACATTTCAAGTCCTCGGGCAGACGAATCGTTTTCGAAGGACAAGCTTATGGTGGAATTTGATTTCAAATTAAGCTCAGTCTCATTCGTATTATGTGACTGCTAAGGGGAGTAGTTTTCTGTTGCAATCAACCTCTCAAAATCGAGTAAATATCCTTCTTCTGTAACAATATCTGAAGATAATTTTTTCTCCGATACTGTCAACTGTCGAGTCCATGCCTGCATATCCAGTAATTTAAGCATCCGTTGTAAAAGAGAAATTCGTTCATAGTCATGTTCATTTGCAAATCTTTTTCCTAAATCAATGAACTGCAGATAGGAGTACTTTTTTCTAAGTAAACCATTTTTTAAGTTAAAATCAATGCTAATTGAAAAATTAATCCCCATTCATTCTTTATTGGTTCATCTCATTTAAAGAAGTTCCCTCTGAAGTGTATCTATTTGTCGTAGTGCAAACGACATAAAAGGAGCCGCAGAGGAAACAGATGTTTTACTGTACAATGAATTCAGTAACATTTCCTCTCGGCAGTAGTTTTTAAAATATAAAAGAAAGGAAACATAAAATTGTTATATAATGTGACAAGTGTCATAAAGGAATAAATCTAGACATTTCAAAGTGGCACCCGAAAACTGCACTTAAAGTTTATAGCAGTTTTCCATCCCAGGGTCCTTTTCCCCTTGGGATGCATGGGTGGTCCATATGAAATAAAAATATTCTCCTTTTTTTTGTGTGTGGCCAATCAAGGGTTTTGGAGGGGAGATTTCTGACCATTCCCTGGAAGACTAAAAATTACGCATTCTTTTATGATAAGAAAATAACCAAAAGAAGAATAAAGAGGAGAGATGAAGACAATATAAAAGTTAAGGAGTTGAAGATGGATTATTCAGAATTCACAGAGAGATGAATTAAAAGCCTCCTACGAGACTGGGAAGAAGGACACCGATGAGATATATGGAAAACCAAGCCTAGGATGAGAACCAAGAATCCGATGAGATAGAAAGGAGCTGATAAGTCCTCAGATTCACAGATAGATATGAATTAAAAGCCTCCGACGAGATATTAGGAAGAGAAGCCTAACCTTACGATGAGATATGGGAGAAATAAAAAGTCTTAGATGAGATATTGAGAACTACAAAAGTCCGCAGATGATAGAGAGAAAGTGACGGAGAGGTAAAGCTCCGACCTGACCAAAGTGAGAGACGTAGAGCCCACCAATTCACCAGTAATACTGCAGCAATGCGATGATGGAAGGAGAGCCTAAAGAAAAGGAAGCAACTGTACCGACCTACCGAGGGAAATGCACTATAAAGGGGGTGAGTCTTTTTAATCTCTTCCTCAGGACCCTGGCCACACTGTTTTATAAATATGTTTTGATTAAATCTATATAATTTTAAGATAATTAGTTTAGAGTGGTTTATGTAAATATTTAAATGTTAATAGTACAATAAAATTATTATTATTATTTAAATTGTGTCATTCTCATATGTTCTCATTATGTCTCCACTAATTTCTAAGAACCTGGGTTAGCTCGGTGTTTCTCCTTATATACTGAGTTTAACCACAACACTATTTAGTTTCCATTATTGACCCTGACAAATTATATATTATATATATTTAAATAAGCTTAATTTTTAATTTTGTCTCTATCTTGGGTTATAATGGCTTAAAATTACTCATACTATGGGGCCGATAAACAATTTATCTTGGCATGATTATTATTGAAGCAAACATAAAACACTATGTTTTCATTTATATTATCAGACAAATGCAGGTTGCGACATTCCAAAATAAGCTCATTTGCAGTAAATACGGCTTATTTGCAATGCTTTTGCTTTTGATTCCCATTTTAATATTATATTTAACTTAGTGAAGTTTACCAATATTGAATCAATATAGTTTACTCATATTATGATGATTAAGAAGCATCATCTCAATATAAGATGATGCTTTAACTCCGTATCATCTAAATATCTTTTCACAGAGATTTAGAATAAGGAATAGTTTTATACATGAATCTCATACTCCACATGTGATCATAACTCACATCCTTTTTTTTAAAGTATATTAGTACCTTGAATCGGAAAAGCCTAGTGTGTCTTCACTGCTGAAATTTTCATGTGTTCATTTTTTATAATACTTGATAAACAAATATAGTTTCTATTGGAAAAGAGATATATTCCTAATTATTACAGAATAACTGAACTTATAATTTCAGAACTGCAGTTCAGTAGATATAATGTACGAACAATTATTTTTAATGTAAAGCATCATAGTAAATAGCTTTGTGATAGTAAAACATCTGACGTATTCAACAGGAAATATTTCATTATCAACGGATGCTTTCTGACATGCAATATGGCGCTTCGTCTGAATATCATCTAAATATCTTTTCTAATTATATTGCTGAATTGCGAAATATTCAGCACTACAATTCTGCACTGAATATCTGTAAATTGATTTATGACTATGAGAAGTAAATATCATCACATATTTCATCTGTTAGTTGATGATAATACTAAGCGGCTGATTTTGCTAACCAACAGAACTATTTTAACAAAATTTTCATTAATCATAAGAATTTAGATCCATTTTTATTTGTTTAGAGTAATAAGTATATGTATTTTATTTATTTGTTTTTAGATTATTTCTTACTATTTTCAGGACTTTAGCATTCATTTTTATTTTCGCTTTTAAATTGAATTTTTTTTAAATAAAAATATATGCAATTTCGCTATGATCTTCTGTTTATTAACCACTATTTAAGTGATTGAAATCTTCTTGAAACCACATTTAGGTCAAAAAACAATATAAGAAAATTACATTAAAAGACTATTCATGCTTTCATAAAAGAAAAAATACCGGATAACACTATTTTATTAACATGTCTAAAATACTATTAATTCATAAATTTCTTAGAAAATTATTCTAATTTTTTATAATAATGAAAATTTCGTAAAAGAATTGCTTACAATATTATAAAATCCACCGAAAAGTTATTTGTAAAAAAATGCGTCCAATTTAGAATTTAATGTTTAATTCCTTAAAAATGAACTATAGAAAAAAAGGATTATAAGAATGTACATAATTCATTGGTTATATTCATGTATGCATTTAAAATTAATTTAGAAATTATTAAAATACTCTACTTTCTTTTACTCAGGCATTTCATTTTTCTTTGGAAAAACTAAATGTTGTAAATGTCTCTAACAAGAGTTAAATATGTTATTGCCTTCTTAATACAATAGGATCTCACAACTCCCGTTAATGAAAAGTAAGTTTAAAGTGACAGATTGTGAAATGTAGTTTTTCATACATACATTATTGTTTCAATTTTTCCCTATTTTATTAATAGTTCTAGCAGAACGTTTTATATAAGAAAGCAATCAGATTGAATAATGGTATTTATTACTCCAATATTTTAACTGAAACATTGCCGGCCAATTGCTGAGTTGTTAGCATTTCTTTTTGGTTCCGGTTTGAACTCCTGTTCAGAAATGGACGTTTCCTTTCTTTCTTTCTCTGTGTTTCTTTGTCCTTTGTCATCTGAGATGTTGGATGAATGTGGCCCGCCCTATAAACCGGTTTGTTGTGGCGTGAATCAAAGAAGTCTTATTCCACACCAAATACGGTTCAGTTGGAAAAGTGGAGCTGCGCACACCATATTGTCCAGCTTAGCTGGAATACGAAAACAGCAACTGAAACATTTCTCTTGAATTTGGAAAATGTGTGAAATAGGAGAGATCTGTGCGTATTCTTCTGATTATTAGATTTTCCGTTTTAGCTGATCCATATTTCTAGCTGTAAAATTAGGAGCAGAATATATATATATTTTACCACACTCAGTACCGCAAGATTGTTCTAGTCCTGACATTTAAACATTTCTTTGAATCATAAACACTATCGCAATTAAAAAATAGTAAAACTTTATGCTAACTATTTATACATGGGAAATTAATGCATTCCTCAAAATTAAATCAAATGAGGCGTACTGGATATTTCAAGGGCATGAAGATATCACTAACTGGTATTAAATCCTATCCCAACTGCGAGCACTGCCCTCAATCCGAACTAACTCCAGATCATGTCTTAAACTGCCAAGCCATTATCCGCTCCCTCTTCGAACTAGGAGCTCCACCAATTGAGATCCTCCATAGCCATCGGGCTCCAGAAATAGCAGATCTCATCAACAAGACTTTTGGTGGACTGTAGACGTTTTGTTTTTTTTGCACTTCACACTTAATCATAGACACGACAACAACAACAACAAATCAAATAAGTAATATCGCATATGAAAATAATATACTCGAATATACAATTTTTTTAGAATTCTAACAAAGTGCTTCTATTTTAAATATTTCAAAAATTACTGTATGTTTACAATAGATTTTTTCTTGTCGGGTGCCAGATTAGCAGTATGGGTACGCTGCTCCACTATTTCAACTGAACCCCAATTGGTTGTGGAGCCCGACTTCCTCAGTACATACATGTTATAGGTACCCGTTTATAGGGTAGGCGACCATTCATACAAGGAAAGGACAAAGACAAGAGAGAGAGAAAGAGAAAGTATATCCATGCCCGAACCGGGATTCTCACAAAGGCCTCCCTATCCGCAGTTAGCCATGCTGACCACTAGATAGAGTAGATGCGGCTACAATAGATTAAATTACGATTTTATAGTAGGAAAGTTATTGGTGGTGCTTCCAGCTGCCTGTTTATAATCAAGCCAATCAACACAACTAATCGACTCGTAATTTTGAACAGCGATTAAATGATAAAGTCAACCTAATGAAATCTCTCATATTGCACTGCCAAAGGTGAAGGTATATATTTAATATATTAGATGACAGTTTGTGATTGCGTCAGGAAACGTTACCTGTTACCTTCTGGATACGTTCAGAAGAATACGGAAAGGTGGCTTTCCTTGCAAGACTATTGTGAATACAATTCTATACTTATTTATTATCAGTAGGCTTATGAGAATAAAAAGAAAAAATTAATTAAATTTGCAAAAAAAAAAAAAAAAAAAAAAAAAAAAAAAAAAAAAAAAACTTGCGTTAAGGTAAAATTGAATGTTTTAGCTAATGCATACTTTTTTATTGATCAAAATAAACAAGATTGGTTGAGACATAAATATGTTTTACTCTAAATAAGAATGGAGATTGGGATGTAAATGTTGCAATGCAAAAGAAAATTTCGAAAAATTTTATATTTTATGCAGAAAAACTTTCAATTTTTTTGAAGGCAACCATAGATTGTTATAAAAAGTAATTTCAGTATTAAATATTTGTAGAGTATATCATCTATCCGTTGGGGTAATGGAAAGAGAATTGGGGGCAACAGCTAAAATACTGACTTTCTCAGTTGATAGTAATTGAAAATTACGAAGTATCCAATCATGTTGCCAAGAAGTAAACTTGTAACAATATATTGATTTCTGCCATACTAGGGTATTATATGGATAAATTAAAAATTTTAATTTTGCTTTTCCAAATCTTACAACTTTCTTTAAATTATTATGATATAATTTTTGAAATAATAATTATAAAATTACATTATTCTATATTTAATCAGGAAAATAATTGAAAATTATAAATTTTATTTCATTATAATGAAGAGTAACAAAGTAAATAAATGTAAAAAAAACCATCTTCCCTATCAATATCATTTCACTGAATATATGAGTGTATGGCCCATCTAAGTTTAAGCATTTCTTAAATGCAAGAAATTTTTTAAAAGGAAGAAGCAGTTTTCAAAAATAATTATATTTGTGTATAATTCACTTACAGAAACAAATTAAATATATGTTTATATAAGTGTTTCTATAACGCATACATGTACATACTAAGTTTTATTCAAATGAGTAAATTTTAAATTGACTTCTATGTACCTACAGCAATGCTACTTCTATTATTTGCTTTCCTTGGCTTCTTATATTTACAAATCTTCATCGCAACATTAATAAAAAAATCCCTCACAGGGAATGGTGAAGCAATGTATATAAACACGATAATTCGAGCAATGAAGTTCCTTCTGGGGTTGTATACAGAATCAGGATATACGACGCTGACTGCAGACTCTAGATCATCAACAACAACTTGTATGTTAGGTGAGCAGAAAGATAAAAACGCTTTCTGGGTTTTCAGCAAATTTCTTTTATATTCTTCATCATAATCCTCTTTCTCATTTTCTTTCAGTTTGCTGAAAGTCTTTTCTATACGTTCTGAAACAATCCTTATATTTGTTAGACCTGTTCTAAATGAAACAAAAAGATTTGTGTTACAAGACTTTACATAAATCTTTAAGTATACAGAGAGTAACACTAATTTACAGTATTATATTATAATCTATTTTAAATTTAAGCGAGAAAATAGTAGAAAAAAATCATTTTGGTAAATAATTCACTATTATTAAATTCATTTAAGGGAATAATGTTAAGTATTTATGTTCTAATGTGCTTCATAAAGTATATTTTGTATATAATCAAAATATATAAACAAACTTTTTTATAAATCCATATGTGGAGATAAATCATACATTTGGATTTGCAGTTTTACTGAGACAGTACAAAAAATACATAAGAAATATATAGAACTACATAAAAATTTTGTAATTGCTTGCTTTATAGAATAAAATTTGATTATAAGTACAGAATTTTCTAGTATACACAAAAAAGTGCATATTTAGAAACAAAAGAAATCTTTCACTATATTTCATTTCCATTGATAAACTTAAATTTAAAAGTAGTTTTAAGAGAAAGTTCAAATTAAAACTTTAGAAAACTTTGTAATATGCAATTCTGTATACGCACTGTTCCAGTAGGTAATGAATCATCAAACAGCCGAATAACATTATAAGACATTTTAGTATTCACTATGCTATATTGCCTTCAGAAGAGATTTTTTGCATATGACAGTGTTGCTCTATAATTGTGTTAAAGTAAATCATGTGGCTGAATGAAATAAACAAGGAAAACTATTAGCATACAAGTTATAGTGTATTAGCTTTTTACATATGTATTATTGTGTTTTAGCTTTTTATACATGTATTTATCTCAACAAATACATGTGAAAAAAGTTAAAACACAACACTCGTTTTTCTAACGATCGACTGTGGCACATTTACCTCTAAAAACTGTGATTATGTTACTAGAACACAGTGTGAGCATTATGGTTAGAACAAAATTAATTTAACCAAAGATGAATAGCTTCAAAAATTATTTAAAATTAATCGAATTACATATCGATAAAAAGTCGCATTTAATTTCCAATCACTTTGGTCGTTCATTTAGTTTCTCATTTGCAGATATCATTTCATTTGTTTAATGTTTGACAAATGAAATGATATTGGATGAATGAATGGATTGCAAGTCTAATATTCTCAATGTCTAAAAACTCTTTTAAAAATTAAAGAACTTTTATCATATTTAGGTTTTAGTAAACTATTCTCTTATATTTAAATAACCATGTTAAATAATGTTCCACGTGCTTTCCTATAAATTGACAAATTAATGAAATTGCTTCTAACTTTCATATTGCTATCTTTAGTGCACTAATTTTCTATTTCCAATGAGAAGTTTTAGGAGGATCAAACTGGCATACTTTGTAACCCTTAAACGGATATACCTGCATTTGTTTCTTTTGTTACTTATGACACTTGAAGAAGACAAGTCCAACCGTCTTGGACTGGGCGAATGAAGTCAGATAGAGCGTCTTTCATTTTTGAACAGAGTACTCCCAAGAGGATGGAAGTATGACTTTTGGCTCATAGATGACAGCACCATCTGAGTTTTGCAATTTAAAGATAGGAAGCCTGAAAAGACCCAAGGCTTGGCTCCTAATACCCCAAGAAATATTAATTTAGAATGGGAACATGGAGGACATTTTAGCCATGATATATTTTACATACCCTAATTACTATTAAAACACGACAATCTTTAGTCGGCCGGGAATCAAAGCCACAATCTGGCGATTCCGGGACCGAATCCCTAATCAACTAGGCTACCACAGCCCCAATAATTAAGCAGAATTCTATAATATGAGACAAATAAAGTTGTAACTCATTTTGAGTTTGTACATTGATACATTATATGTGTTACAATTACAGAAATGTTCATATTTCGGACATAAAAAATAAATGAATTGAGTTTTCAAATCTAGTCATAATGCTTAGGAAAAAGCATACATGATATATATAATTAAGATATTTTGCTCAATTGCTAAAGATTAAATTTGTAATAGTGGATTTACCGAAATAATTCTGGTTCAATTGAAATCACTCGAATACCCCAGTCAACGAGTTCTTGTCTTAGGGAATCACTAAATCCTACAGCAGCATACTTACTCACAACATATGGAGACACATGAGGTATGCTTACTCTTCCTAAAACAAAAATTTTCAGTTCTTAAAATGTAAATTGACAAACATTATACTTAAAAAGAAATTCACACTTTTAATATCTTAACTTAATAAGCCACTTTGAAATTAAAAATTAATGTATTAATTTCCTTAGTTAATACATTAATTTTTAATTAAAAATGTATTAAAAAAAATACACAAAGTGTTTCAAACATTTATTTCTAAAATAACTGAATACAAAATTTTATTGTATTGTATATTGACTCCTGTTTTTACAAAGCTTTAATTTCAAAATAATTACGATTTTACGAACTATTTATTGACTTATTGAGGGGTCCCATGGATATAATAATTCAAAATTAGTAACTATATTTTAAAAAAGAATTTATTTTTACGATCTCTCTTTCGCCTCTTTTACCCAGTAGATTTGGAGGATAATAGAGCAAAAGTGTTGGGTTTACAGTTGAGTACAAGAAAAAGCAAATACGCTATATTTCTAATAAGTAAGCATATCACTAGAAGACCTACAATAAGTATTGAAGGACAGAGAATTAAATATGAAGAAGATATCAAATATTTGAAGTTAATGTTCGATACAGTTGATATGGATGTCGACAAGTTGACATGGATGAGATACATTAATAATGTTAAAGATAAAATAGGTAAAATAAATTTGTTAGATATGCAAAAGTTAGCTGGGGGTTTAAATCACAGGTACTTAAAATTCTTTATAAAATGGTAATAGAAAGTCTATATATAATCTGGATAAATATAACGCTCGGACAATAAAAATTTAATTTGAAGCATGGAATAAGCCAAGCATCCAATCGAGTAGAAAACAAATCCTGAATCATATTATGCATATACAGATGGCTCAGGAATAAGTGGTGGGATAAAATGCGCTTCCCTTATATACTTAAAGAGAAATCAATTATATAAAATACAAACGAGAAAAAACGGTGAAGCCTCAGTCTTATATGGTGAAATAAATGCTATACTGCTAACTATGAGGAAAAGCATTGAAGAAAAATTTACATGTTGCCACAAACATACAGATAAGCAGGTCAGTGCTTAAAGCACTTTAAGGAAACTCTTTAAAAATTATACTATTGAAAAATTAGTGAAATTAAATCCAACAGTATTTTCATTGGGTTAAAATCCATACTGAAATTGAACTCAATGAACAAGTGGACCTGGCAGCAAATTAGGTGACGTAAAGGAAGGAGATAGATATAATAGTTAAAATTAATAAACAGATTAAGACGAAGCTGGAGGAATCAGATATGACAAAGTGGCAAGAAAAATGGGATGGATCTATCAAAATAGGATGGTTGTGTGTTTGAATTTTACTCAAGAATCTCAGAGAAGAGAATATTGGCCAATTTTTTTTTTATAAACCAAATTTTGACAGGACTTGGAAAGTTTGGGACATATAGGAAATTGTTTTATAATAAAGCACATTTTTGCCACATGATTCAGCAATGCAAGATCCGTAACACTTGATTTGCCATTGTCAACAGTATGAGGATATCCGGGAAATGCTATTATCCAAGAAACTATAAAAATATAGATGAAAGCGGTTATTGAATAATCCAAAGGGGAGAGAGAGAGAAAGTGAGGGAATAGCGGAAATATTACTAAAAGAGAAACAATATCGACTACAAATATAGTAAGCAATGATTGCATCGACTACAACAATTTTAAAATCACATGTATGACCAAAATATTTCAAGTGATTATAATAGACACAGAATAGTGTATATAATTTACTCTTCTTCTGTTGTTGTTTTTATTTTTCTATTAGACTAAAACAGTCTATCAATATGGCATAGCTTGTATTTCTTATTTTGTTAATAAAGGTCGAGTTGGCTCAGTCTCCAGGGGGGGG
>JAPDSC010077601.1:0-10328 GCA_026290005.1 Latrodectus geometricus | reverse complement strand
TTTATGAGAAAAATAAATAACTAATAATTATAGAAACATCTAGCTATAATATTCACACCCAGTCTCGTGCATTTTAAATATTTCAGTTTAGAAACACATGTTGTTTTTATAATTAAATAAAGTAACTTATGAGATAAAGTACAATAATATCTTAAATATTTAATACCAGACATTAAGAATCTGAATTTGGACAAACTTTCTAAGTCATTTTCAAAGAAAAAGAAATTATTTATTACCAACTGCGCTTGTTATGTTAACAACTCTGCCCCTGGACTTTTTCAGGAGAGGTAAAAATGCTTTCGTTACTCTTATGGGACCAATCGCATTAACTTCCAAGGAGTTTTTGAATTCGTCAATTTGTGTGAGTTCAGTTGCTAAACCTTGGTAAATACCAGCGTTGTTAACAATGGCCCACAGTTCTGAAATAAAGAAAAAATTTACAAATATTTAACTAAAGATAAATAAATTATGATACTCTTTAACAGTTTTTTTTTAAAAAATTTTATTGAGTAATATGATATATGATGTCAAAAACTTTTAACATGATATTACTGAACTTGAAACAGTAAGTACATGTGATGGCTGACTCACATTCAAACTACTGGTTTCGTGCTTTAATTTTTGAGAGATATGATTTAAATGGATAAAATGAAACTTATTTAATATTATATAATTAAGAACTGTGTACTGGTTGGCTAGATGGTCTATAAAACCCTGGATCCACAAAACGTATTGAGACACAGAACTAGAAAAGTCTGCAGAAATTAATGAGTAGTGGGTAACGGAAAATAAGCTCAATAAATTATCATTGGATATTTCTCTTAAAACAAGATAAAATCTAGAAGGAAGGAAAACTTTTTCAAAGCAATATTGCAGGAAAAGCTTTTCAAATGAGTCATTATTTAACGACAAATAAGGATATAAAAGAAAGATATTTTAAAAGGGTGCGCAAACAAATATTCATTATACCTTAAAATCTTCATCTCTTCATTGAACATAACTTGCATATTTTATTAATTTATTACTATTTCATGAACTATTCTATGTATGCAACTAGGGTTAACATCTTTAAGAAAAATAAATCTTTTCAGCAATATTCAATTGCAGTTATTTTTCTGAAGAAAAAGTCCATTAATTACTTTTTATTTATTAAGAAATTCTGAAATATTTAACGTAATTCAGCCTAATTTTACTTAAATTATTTTTATAATCGTAAAACAAATTACAGTTTTTAAAATAATCTGAATAAAAACACCAAATCGTTAGATTTAAATAACCTATAAATGTAAAATTTTTCAATAAACTTTTAAACTTTTCTTTGTGTAAAATATAAGAAATCTATTTAAAAAGAAAATCTACTTTTCACTGGTGAAAGTTATTTGACTCAAAGCTGATATTAATTTCAGTAAATTCTTTGTACAAAATAAAATAAAATGAAATAATAAATAAATAAAATTTCAAAATAATGGTAATTTAAGTTAAATTGAATAATAATAATAATAATATATAATATATATTTATTAAATTAGTTTAGTTACTATTTATCAAAAATGTCACTAAATAAAAATATGACATTTTCCCTAAAAGTTGTGAAAACAAATTTAGAAATTCTTCCATCAATAGGAAGAACAATTGCCTCACCTAAAATCCATTGATAAAAGGGCCATAAGATTTTTTGAGTCTATCTGACTATTTGTGTATTCAATTTAAGTTTATTTCCATTATTTTAAGAATTCAAATCAAAATGTGTGAGTGACATTTAAAAAGTACTCTATATTTTTCTGGAGTAAGTTATTTAATTAAACGTTCATTTTAACTTAAGAAGTAGTTACTTCGTTCCAAGAAAATAAAATAAATTATTTTTTAATAAGTATAGGTATTTTTATCAAAATTGTCATTGATAATTTATAAAACAAATATATTTTTTCTTATAAAAATGTAAAATCAATCGCCAGTTTTTTATTATAGTGAAACAGAATTTCCTGTTTTTTTTTACCTGAAGATTCTAGGTTGGCTTTTACAAATTCCACTGCTTTCTCAACACTTTCATCCTTTGTAACATCCAGGTGAAGGATTTTCAGTCGTTCGGAACAGTTCTTCTTCAACTCATCGGCTCCTTTTCCTGATGGAAAAAGGCATGTTGCAAACACAATGAAACCCTTTGCATCTAATCTCTTGGCTAGGTTATGGCCAAACCCAGAGTCACATCCTATATTCAGGTTAAAGAAAAGAAAAGTATTGAAAACTATAATTTAAATAAATATTTTAAATATTATCTTTACAATTACATAAAAATGTACATTAATAACAACATAAATTGTATATCATATTAGTTTCATAAAAATGTATAGTGTTAGTAATTTAGGCAATAACTTTTGATATTTCGACATGTATCGAGACCATTATTCGCCTATCATTAAAAGGATGTTACCAGTTCAGTACAACCACCTCTAATTGCTATGGTACTGGAATCTAATCTTGAGAATTTCGGAGATGCATAATGTATTTTTATTTAAACAATGAGAGTCTTAATGTATCCGCAGACCTCCTCGAGATAATTTTAATACTGCTGTAGTTTTGGAAATATTACAATGATTCAATTGTTTGGACGCAATTACCTCCGATAGCTGAATATCAATAAACTATGATATTAGTTGTATGTCGGCCCAACAATACGTGGATGATATGATCCATCCTGTAACAACAAACCTTTCTTCAGGAGTTGAGGAAGGCAATTTATTAGTTAGATAATGGCAGATTATGTACAAAAGACACTAGCAACAACCCCTACCTAGCACTCACGTACTCTTTTGACAACATATCTTTCTCACATTTTTTCGTATAAAATATTAAAAAGTTCTATTACTTTTACATATTTTAATTTTAAAAACAATCGTATTATAGCCATAAGAGAATCTTTTTATTGGACGTCTTGCATTTTTGCCTGCACATTGGTCAAATCTAAATGATTGACACCCGATGTCTTAGTGGCACCAAAATGTATGATCAAATTTCTATGAATTATCAATTTTCTCTGAAACACAAGATATCCAAAGATATAACGTGTTGTAAAATCAAAAAAGGAATCATATTTATTGAAATTGGAACACTATTGGTAATTTAAAATAGCATGTAAACTTGAAAAGAATCTAGCTATTCAAAATATACTATTAGAATACAGCTAGCAAAAGTTGAATACCTGCTTCTATGTCCATTAATTAATTTGTCATTTACAGTTCTCAAATTTAATGTAGTATGGTTTATCTCTTTTTTAATAATACAATACTTAAATATAAATATTATCGCGAAAGATAAATCTTGCTTTTTAATCAGTCTTGAAGACCAGTGAATACATATGTAGAAATGGAAAGGTCACTGATAAAATTCAGCATTTGTGAGTTGACAACTGCATCTAGAAGGATTGTTTCGAAAAACAATCAGTTGTTATACATGTTCGATTTTATTGTAGTCATAAGATATTGTTATAGTCTATATGTTCATCAACGAAATTTAGCTCCTAGCGGCAAAAGTTATGGATACGTGGTACTGGTGTATTATTCATCAGTGTGCTTACATATTTCTGAACTGTTTCTAAGGTGTTCGAGATTTTCTACTATAGCAATGGTTTTAAGAACTTAGAAAGCTACATTTCGGGAAAAGTTGCGAGCCATCTGGAATATCTTAGCTTGCTTATATACATCCAATTGAAAAAATATTCTAGATTAGATAAATTTTTATCTAAGTCTAAAAATTTAAGATAAAATATAATTTTTTACTAAAGAAATGAGGAATTCTTATGTTTTAGATGGTATTGGGATGTGTTTAATAACATTTAGCATGCTTGTTTTTTAATATCAAATCAATATATTTATTTGTTATAAAAATTAATCACATTACAATAATTTAAGGTTATGAATAAAAAAGAAGCACATTAAATGACAAAACTATTTAACAAACTCTAAATAATATAATGTTAAATATAATTTACAGTACATAAATCATTTCACTCATATTAATGTAATAAAATGATTTTTCAAAAAATATTCTAATTTACAGTTGAGTAAAACAATGTTTGAAATTAGTACTAAGCATTTGGTATATAAAGAAGAAGGATTTGAATTTATATTTTAAATTATATAACACAAAATAAGGGAAAATTTGCTTGCAATGAATAAAATAATCTCAAACTAATCATATTTTCTTTATTTAAACACAAATAATCAATATTATAGTCATAATACATCAATAAGTAACTAAAAATAAAGTAAAAATGAAATTGCCAAAACTATGTGGTTTGTTGCGCTGAATGTATGTTAATCCTTGTAAATGCGTTAAAATGCATAAATTTTGAAGGCTGCTTCGATTAATTAATGAAAGAACTTGTTTAAAATTTGAATTTTTAAGTACAATCAAGTGCATATTTTAATGGAATTTTTCGCCAGAAGAAAAAAAGCATATTTTAACGGAAATTTTCGCCAGAATAGAGACCAGAAGAAAAAATTGCATTTATTAAAATGTAATGTAGTACACTAATAAATCTGTAAAAATAAGAAAAAAAAATACTTGACCGCCAATATTGATGAATTTCTGGATATGATTCTTAAAAATAAGGTGTCAAAAATTTGTTTTTAAAAAAATGATAAAATGATTTTTAGAAAACTAACTTTAATGATACTATTCGATATTAGATGCCACTGATCATTAAAAGATTTACAAATGAAATTATTTCTTTTATTTACTGTACACATTTTCTCATCAAACTAATTTTTCACCCTTAAAATTATCAATATATTGATTGAACAGAATCAAGCAGGAATTTTACTTATTTTTAAAATTAAACTCACATGTGGTAAGGAGAAGCTGAGTTAATTCGCCTAATTTAACTCACACTAATTATATTTTAATTACTTAAGCATCACTGGTAAAATGCTATGTAAATTCATGGTTTAATCATTGGCTCAAAGCTAAGATAATATTTATATTTTTCTAATAAAATATTATCTTTGTTTTCAGTTATTTATAATTTTAAAAGTACCTGATTATATGTGAAACCGATTTGTAGGTATGCAGAAATTGGCAAATTTGGAAAATAGCGTACAAGCTAAGATTAAAGTAACAAAATTTAAGTATTAAAATTTACTTAAAATTTAGTTTCATATATAAAAAATTTATTGTTTTTTCAAATGTTCAACATTTAATAATCATCGAAATAAACAGAGAGCTATTGAAAATTTCTATATTATATTAAAAAATGCTAATAAGTAGGAAAAACTACAAAACTTTTTTATTGTTAATAATATGGAATTGAATTTTCAAAGCTTACTTTTTTAAAACAAGAAAATTTTAAACAAGAAATTTTCTCACTAATATCTCTAAAGAGAAACATGGAATGCAAACATTTAAATTTTTTTAATTTAACATAATTAAAAATACTTTCACAACAAGAAATTAAAGGTTAATTTTCCAAAATACAGAACCAAATACTTCATTTATTATAAAATGTATTGTAACATACATAAATAATATAAAGAAATATATTTTTTTATTATAGTTTAACAAGGTAACAAGGGTATCTTTATAAACTCTTAAAGGTCTTCTCTAAATTATTCCTACTAAAGCACAAAACTGCATTACCTAATTTTTAAGGAAATTGTAGTTTTGAAATTTTTCTTAATTTTGAAAAACAACAACTTCCTTAAAATTTGTAAATTATTTTATTAATTACACATAATTTTTCAAGAACTTTATTTAAACTTACAAATCATTACTTTAAGCAAAATAATTATATGTGCTACTGCTAAAAATTTCTTTGCGAACATACATTCTATAAAATCAATTTCAATAAAAATATTTTAATCATACATAAATTGCAAATATATTTCCAGTAGGGATTCGTTTGCAATATGATATTAAATATAAAGGGACATGAATTTTATGCCGATAAAGATGTGAAATTATTTAAGGAATTATTTTATACCGGTTATCTAACACAGTTCAAAGCTAAAGCTATTTACTTTCTAATTTTTACTTTAAGAACACAATGCTCTGACACAATAACTCAGAAGAGTTTTCACAATGGTTTCAACCAGATTTAATAAAAAATATTTACAGACCTGTTATAAGAACTGCTTTGCCTTCTGGACTTATTTCTTCATTTAAGATGTACCTTTTGGTAATGCTAAATGAATACCATGATAAAATTAGGTATAATAATATATTTGCTAAACTATGATAGTAGCATGACAGAAAAGGTGGCAATATAAAATTCAGCGACTCTAAGACTATTGCAGAGCCTGTAAAGTGGGCCGCTGCTATCACGAAATCTTTTTTGAACATGAATAATTATATTAATTTAAAACAGTTTGTTTACGTAAATAACAAAAATTAATAAAAAGAAAAATTCTCGTTATATATTCTTTAAATATTGGACAATTTGTTTAAAGTCGAATGGTTTTTATTTGAGTTATAAGCACAAATTAATTTTATTGGTGATGAAAAACAGTTTAAGACATAAAATAGCAGAAATATTAAACATGAATATCATCAAATCGTGCCGATAAGGAAAACTTATCATCATAAATTACAATAAACAGAAAGAGGAAATTGCATCAAACTATCCTTTTCCCAGATAACAAACTTGTTCAGAGTAATAAAAACACGTTAAACAAGTGACAATGTATTAAGAATAAGAAACTCAATTGGAATATTTTCCTGTAAATTGAGATTCATAAGTTCCTCATGATATTATATTTTACCTCATTTACATAATGACCCGATATCGATTTGCGAAGTATCGCACATTCCTTTTATTGATTCAGGTTGGTAAAAGGAATGTGCAGTATTCCACATTATTGTGAATGTGTTTATATTATTATTTATTGTTATTATTGTGAATGAATATATAATTTATACAATAATACTTCAAGTTGAAGTATTATTGCAAATGAATATTAATATTTTTTCGTAATATTATAAATGTTAGTTTCAAAACTAAAATAGATGAAATCTAAAATTATATTTTTTAAACTTCAACCTATTATAAAATGAACTGAAAAATGTTTAAGAATTGTTATAGTTTTTAAATTTTAGAAGCGTGTAACATATACATAACTCTTTCATGAACATTAAAATATCTGCTTTTAAGAAAGATTTTTAATAAATAAAAATTATTTAGAAATGAATTTATTATTTATATAAGTGACTTATCCTCCAACACTACTTGTCTGTCAAAAAATATATTCTCCATTGTCTAATACAAATTTATTATTTAAAATTTGTAGTTGTTACTTTTGACACTTGGAGAAGCCAAGCCCACCCATCAGTGACTTGGCGAATGAAGTCAGAAAGAACGTCTTCCGTTTTTTGAAAAAAGCCCCCCCCCTCCTTTGACTTTGACCTCTATGACTTTGTCTCATAGAGGGCAGCACCATCTGGGTCTTCCAATTTAGAAATAGGAAGCCAGAAAAGACCAAAAGCCTGGCTTCTAACATTCACAGAGGTAATAATTTGGGAATATGAAAATGGAGGACATTGTGACCATGACATATTTTACGTGCCCCAGTCACCGTTAGTGAACACGAATAATTAATAAAAAGGGTCAGTAGTTAAAAATTTATACGAGAATATTAGGTACGTGCTGTACCTGCCATTTACTCAAGTTGTTGTGTTAGAGACATTACTGGTAAGAGACAATTTCTTAGTTTACATAACAATGCCAAAGTAAGTTATCAATACTAACATTTTTTTAAAATTAATTCATCGTTGATTTTGATCAATAAAATTTTAACATGGAAAATTTAAAAATAATAATATTTTATTAAAGTATTACGAATGAAAACATTTGTTTTGTAATTTATAAATGTAACAATAGGAGTATTAAATGGATTAAAATATGAGGAAAAAAATTTTTTATTATGATATATGCTTCCTCCCTAATTTTAATTTACATAAGTATTATTACGGATGAGTAAACGAGGTATTACATAATTTTGTAAATTCTTTTCAGTATTGCTTTGAGTAATTTTATTTATCACCCGTATGAGTTTGGTAGTTGACCAATTAGTTTGATGTATGTTATCATAATTAAATCACATTACGTAAAACTTTATATTTTAATAATTAAAGAAAGCACAGTTTAAACCTTTTTGACATGAGTAACATTTTACACAGGTGTGCCCATGAACTTTTATGCATGGAATGTCAATATTAATTAGGCCATGGTCATAATAAGAGAAAAATTCAGCTTTTACACCAATAGAATTAAGACCACGTTTGAGTGTTAAAAGAACATAAAATTTATCGGAAATCGAATTCTTTAACTCTTTCCTTCTCTTGTGTTGGTGTTTTTGGTTTCTAAGAAACACAACTGAACTTATCATTATTAATCGAACATTTTGCATTCTCCTTTCAAAAATGAATCATTTTTTAGATGTTCTCTTCTGTTATTTTTTTATTACTTCTTCACACGACTTTTCTCAACATAGTAGAGGCACACAGCTGCATTATTGATCATTTCCATATTATTTTGACCTTGAATTTATAGCCTATATTAATCTATTATTATTTTTTAAACAGACTATTTCTTTAATCTATTACTTTTAAATTGAATATTTTAAATTTATGTTAGCATAAAACAATTATTTTACAGGAACTTTTATAAAAGCAATGCTTTAAGTCCCTCTATTTTTGATTCTTTAAATTTTATTTAAAATGTGTATTTCAATTAATATAATTTACAGTCTGAATTTTTGTTCTTTTAAATTTTTTGTAGAAATACTCATTTAAAAATGTCATTGGTATACCTAATTCATTTTGTTCTATTTTCCTATTTTGTAACTTATACCTATAAGTCTTATCACACCAATCATATATTTGTTTTAACTAAATAATTACAAAAATTAAAAATTATGCTTATTAAGACGTCAGTTTAGTAGCTATAACAGAAAATTCAAATTTGCACATAAACATGTCAGTTTTCATATAATATTAAAGACTCTATAAGATAATTTCCTTGTAATTCAGATTTTCTCTGACTTCGATACAATTTTACTAAATTGTTTTAAACTGAAAAAGAATAATAACAAGTATCTCTAAATAATAAAAGCAAAACATTTTAGAAAAAAAAATCATTTGAGAATCTATTAATTGAATTAGTTAAAAATATCTAATAATATATCACTTTTTATATTTAAACATTTGTGAAATTTTTCATAAATATAAAATCTATCTAATATTTATAATAGTAAATATTGTTTCTTACATGTTAAAATTATTTTATCTTTTATTAACATTTTATTTAAACCAAAGAATATTCCTAAGATTTAAAAAAATTTCATTAAATGACAATCAATTTAAATTTTAAATTAAATCGTTATTCTATGACAGCGGATATTGGTTTTAGCTGATTAGGATTAACATTGTGCAGTAAATTAGCAAACTCAATGAAAAATTTCCATTAGAAAAAACAAATAACTGACTAGAATAAATAATTTATAAGTCAAGTAGTAAAATGAGATACTGAAATAAATATTAAAAGTTTTATGAATACATACATATTTTATTAAATGAGTTGTATAATACAAACCATGACTCACACTGTGGTAAATAAGTATATAAAGTTACCTTGCAATTTCTCTTACTTATTGTTTGAGAAGATAGTTATAACTTTATTGCTTACAGATCTTATTTGGGCTGTGAAGTATTTCTGAAAAGAATGGTGACTTTGTGCAACGCATTGAAAAAATTTAAAATCTGAGTAATGTAAGAAAAATTTTAATCCAATGACTGCATTCAGTCAGAAGATGACTGATAAATTCGAAGGGTTAGATTCATTAGAAGAGAAATGTGTTAGAAGAGGAAAAAAGCAATTGTTTTGATATCAGTGGAAGATGTAATTACAGCCCTGAAAGGAGCACCAGAAAATATTTTGGAAACTTTCAGTGGCAGAGAAAGTGTCCGAATTTAAAACATGCAATAAGCAATGTATTCATAATACTAAAATTAATGCACTATAATCTGTTGTGGAAAATACACTCTTTTTCAGTTTTTAGGAAAATGTTGGTAACATATTAAACTTCATAAGCAGTGTATTTACAATTCCTTTATTTTGATTGTTTCATCACTCGTAGTTTTTTATAGTATTATAAAAATTAAAAATTGATTTCACATTTTTAGAGTTTTTTGTATCTGAATAGGTTTTGAATAAAGACTCTCAACTAAATTTGTCAATGTTTTAATAAGCATCTGAAGGCGAGAACAACTCTATATATCAGCCAAAATTTGAAATATTTTTCGTTAGGAAATTTCCACCACTTCACATATATTTAGAT
>JAPDSC010077598.1:44746-59269 GCA_026290005.1 Latrodectus geometricus | reverse complement strand
TGGGAATGCTATAACTTGCTAAACGTCAAACTAGGTAAAAAAAAAAATAATAAAAAAAATTGCCAAACTAAATTAATATTTTGATTGCCGTAAATTAAATTAATATGTATAACATTAATATACGCATTGTCAACATGTATTAAATATATACGCAATATAAAAATAATATATATGCCTAAGCAGAGTTAACAAATTTCTGCAAATAATTGGCTCTATACAGATTTAAGTAATAAAAAAAATTAAAAAAGTTTTTAATTCCTATTTGTTTGTAAAATTAATATAAAATTGCGCATTATGTATATTTTTCCTTTTTACAATACTTATGATATAAATTATTTATACTAAAAATGAAAGCAAACATATATACAGAGAAATTATAAATATATCAGAGTTAATTCATCAAATTATCAGAAAATTACTTAAAATATTTTATAAATTAGTTGAGAAAAATACTATGCATTACGAAATAATATTCAAGAATTTTAAAAGATTGATTTTAAATTTTTATTTTGATCCTCAAAGTTAAAACTAAAAATGTAAGATAAATAATATATGTAAGCGATGCGGAAATATTACTGAAATAAGACGTATATCACATTAAAATACATAATTTTATGGAGGTAATTAATTCCTTTGATTTCTTTCTTAAGTTATCCAAAAAAAAAAAAAAAAAAAAAAGTGAATTACAATAGTTGGAAGTTTAAACTTCGAAGTAAACAAAGTATCTTCAAAATATATAAACAGCTTCTGTGAATGCTAAAAAATAAATGTTGTCTAAAATTATCGTTTGTACTTTTCAAATTATTTTTAAGCAATTTTTTGCACTTGACCTCTTATAGACATTACAGAATGATGCCTAAAGTTATTGTTAAATTAAAGGTAGCCCCCTCCCCTAAAGCAATTTCTATAACTTATTAAGACTGTTCAAATAAATTAAGTTATATTTCTGATCAATCAAAACGCTATCGTTAGTAATTTCATATACTAATTACATAAAAGGTTCACAACTAGTAATAATAAAATTTGAAATTATATACTCTCAGATTTTTATCATGCTTGTCTTGGATCTTGTTTCCAGAACCAATGATTAAACATCATTCTTATAATCTTCTTATTCTTATTATTTTCAGACAAAATCCCAGTGTCCCGACAGTCTAACTTCACGTCCTAGTAAAAATTAAATTCTATAGATTATCTGAAAATATAAAAGAAAAATTATCTATGAGGGATCATTTAGGACAATTACGTTTATATTTATTTTTTGTACTTGATATATTGTAAGATTACTACATTGTTGCCACCCAACCTGTCTAGTGGTTAGCGTACCTGACTACAGATGGGTGGGACCTGGGTTCGAATCCTGGCTCGGGCATGGATGTACTTTCTATCTTTTTTGTCTTTGTCCTTTCTTTGTGTGTGAATGGTTGTCTACCCTATAAACGGTTACCTATGGCATGTGGGTACTGAGGAAGTCGGACTCCACCCAAATATGATTCAGTTGGAAAAGTGGAGCAGAGCACCCCATATAGCCAGCCTGGCTGGCACACGACAACAACAACAACTACATTGTTATTGCAAGATTACCGAGAAAAGGACTTGGCACGTCGGAATCAAAAGCTCTAGGTTCTCACCTATCTTCTTTAATATTGTATTGCTTATAAATATAGGTAAATAACTATAATAAATTTAGCCATATCTATAAAAACATCGGCGTTATACAAAAGGTTTTGAGTATTAATGTTGTAAAAGGCAACTCTTTAAGTACTGCTGTATTTATACTATAATGAAAATTAAATTTTAAGAGAAAAAAACCATATATCTAGTACTACAAGTTATCACATTTCGGCGGCTTTAAAAATAATAAACAGACAATAGATAAAAAATCCATAAATATACTTAAATTATTTTATTTATTTAGTATAATATGCATTTTTTAATGAGTTTTATAGATTCAGTTTTTTATAAAATTAAATGTTCGTAGAAAAACGTATTTATATTTGTTAGACATAATTTGGCAATGAGTTTCTAGATTTGAATGGGATTTGATTATTTATAAAATTTCCAGACAAAGAAAATTCTTATTTTTAAAAGGAATGGAATTTCGTGCATCGGGAAAGAAAAAAATAGTGACACATGTAGTTTGATAAGATTTCCTAAACCAGAGGCTTCAGTATCACATAAACTACGAATGCATTAGACATTTTCATTGCAAAAAAACTCGTTTGATACATTTTAAATCAAATGCAGTCATAAAGAAATTAAAAATATTTATTTTCATAAAAAAAATTAACATTTCAGTGAAAAACAAAGTAAAAGAATTGACAGAACCGAACTCAGCTGTCCGGACTTGTGTGGTGAAGATACCGGCCTATACTTTAATATCGCTTTGAAATCAATAAGAAATTTCATAGCAATATCTGTGGATTTATCTAAAGTATATGAAAATTGCTAGATTTTAAAAATGTAAAATGCAACCCTTACGATTCTGCTGATACTTATATTATTATAAAAATTAAATTTTTTTTATAAAAAATCACATATATTTCTTACTACTTGTGGTCATATTTGCTTTTCTTGAAAAAATAAAAAAGTGACTATAGGAAAAATATCTATAAAATATATTTAAATTATTAATTCTGTTTAGTATAATACGCATTTTTTAATGTATTCTATGGTTTAGTTTTGATAAAAAATTAAAAGTACGTAGAAAATCGTATTTATTATAGTCAGACCTTATTTGAAAATGAGCTTCTAGATTTACATAGCATTTGATGCATTTATACAATATTAAACCCTATGAAAAACTAATTTTAACTATGCAAGACATCTCTAGAATCAGACACGAATAAAAAATATAATTGTGTGGGCTGTAGTTTATAAATATTTCCAACACGAGAGGCTACCCGGATTTATGTGGTGTGGATTCAGACCATACCCCTGACATGATAACTCAACCAGAAACTTCCCATTTAGCAATATCTGGGAATTTTTCCAAAATATTTAAATATTGCTAAGTTTCAATGTTATAAAATGCAATTATTAAGGTATTACTGGTGTTTATATTATAATTAAAATAAATATTTTGGTTAAAAATCCTACATATTTAGTACATGTGACCGCATCTGGAATCGGTGAATATATAAGAAAGGGACAATATAACAAAAAATTTATTAAAATATACTTAAATTATTAGATTTAATTATATAATATGCATATTTTAATATAGAACAAAAAATTTATTAAAATATACTTAAATTATTAGATTTATTTATATAATATCCACAATTTAATATACACTGCTGGCCATTAAAATTGGTACACCAAGAAGGCGACATGCTACAGACGTGAAATTTTTACGAAATACAGAAGGAGCTGTGATATGCGAATTATTAGCTTTTCAGCGAATTCAGACAAAGCAGGCGCCAGTAGCGACACCTACATTGTGTTTAAAAGAGGAAAATTGTTCAGCCGGTTCCTCATACACAAATTGCATTTGAACATTGCTGCCTGGTGAAAAAATGTTGTGATGCCCCATGTAAGAAGGAGAAATGCGTACCAGCACGTTTCTGACTTTGATAAAGGTCGAATTGTAGTGTACCGGGATTGCAGTTTATCTTATCGCAGTATTTTTGTTCGCGTCGGTCGAGATCCAATGACTGTTAGCAGAATATGAAATCGATGGGTTCAGGACGGTAATACGGAACGCCATGCGGGATCTCAACGGCCACCTATCACTAGCAGCTGAGAAGACAGGCGTATTATCCGCATGGCCGTAATGGATCGTGCAACCACGTCACGAGCCGTGAGTCAAGAAACGGGGTCGTTTGGAAGACAACAAGTGTCTGCACGAACAGTTCAACGACGTTTGCAGCAGCATCGACTCTCAGCTCGGAGACCATGGCTGCGGCTTCCCTTGACGCTGCGTCATAGACAAGAGCGCCTTTAATGGTGTGATCAACGACGAACCTGGGCGCATGAATGGCGAGACGTCATCTTTTCATATGAATCCAGCTTCTGTGTACAGCATCATGATGGTCGCATCCGTGTTTGGCGGCATCGTGGTGAACGCACACTGGCAGCGTGTATTCGTCATCGTCATACTGGCCCATCACCTGGCGTGATGGTATGGGGTGCCATTGGATAAACGTCTCGGTCACCTCTTGTTCGCAATGACGATGCTTTGAACAATGCACGTTACATTTCTGGTGTGTTACGACCCGTAGCTCTACCCTTTATTTGAACCCTGCGAAACCCTACGTTTCAGCAGCTCGACCACATGTTGCCGGTATTTTACAGACCTTCCTTGATACGGAACATGTTCGGCTGTTGCCCTCGCCAGCACGTTCTCCAGATCTTTCACCAATAGAAAACGTCTGGTCAATGGTTGCCGAGCGACTGGCTCGTCACCAAACGCCAGTTACTATGGTTGATGAACTGTGGCATCGTGTTGAAGCTGCATGGGCATCTGTATATGTACATGCAATGCAATCTCTGTTTGACTCAATGCCCAGGCGTATAACTGCTGTTATTACTGCCAGAGGTGGTTGTTCTGGGTACTTATTTCGCAGGATCTATCCAACCAAATTTTTTGAAAATTTAATCACTTGTTATTTCTAGTATAATATATTTGTCCAATAAATATCATTTTGTTATCTGCATTTCTTCCAAGTGTAGCAATTTTAATGGCCAGTAGTGTATTTTATTGGTTTATTTTATTAAAAAAGTTAAAGTTCGGAGAGATTTGTATTTATTATTGTTAAATCTTGTGTGTCGATGGGATACTAGATTTGCATGGGATTTGATACATTTATAAAATTTTCAACCATAGGAAATACAATTTTTGTCAATGCCTGCAATCTTTTGAATCTGGTAAGTGTAGAATATAACCGTGTTAACGCATATAGAGTAACAATATTTCCTTAATGAGAAGAAGGTATATGGAAATTGCTATGTTTTAACATTGTTAATAATTAAGGAACTATTGGTTTTAATATTATTATTAAAATTAAGTTTTAGAATAAAAATCCTACCTGTTTAGTAGATGTGACCGCATCTTCAATCGATAAATATGTAAGAAAGGGACAATAGAATAAAAAATTTATTAAAATATACTTAAATTATTAGGTTTAATTAATATAATATGTACATTTTAGTATATTTTACTAGTTTTTTTATTAAAACATTTAAAGTTCTCTAGAAAATTGTATTTATTATTGTTAGACCTTTTGTGTCGATGGGATACTATATTTCCTTGGGATTTGATACTTTTATAAAATTTTCATACATAGGAAATACACTACTGGCCATTAAAATTTCTACACCAGGAAGAAATGCAGATAACAAAATGATATTTATTGGATAAATATATTATACTAGAAATAACAAGTGATTAAATTTTCAAAAAATTTGGCTGGATAGATCCTGATAAATCAGTACCCAAAACAATCACCTCTGGCAGTAATAACAGCAGTTATACGCCTAGACATTGAGTCAAACAGAGATTGGATTGCATGTACAGGTACAGATGCCCATGCAGCTTCAATACGATGCCACAGTTCATCAACCGTAGTGACTGGCGTTTGGTGACGAGCCAGTCGCTCGGCAATCATTGACCAGACGTTTTCTATTGGTGAAAGATCTGGAGAACGTGCTGGCCAGGGCAACAGCCGAACATGTTCCGTATCAAGGAAGATCCGTACAATACCGGCAACATGCGGTCGGGCATTATCCTGCTGAAACGTAGGGTTTCGCGGGGCTCGAATAAAGCGTAGAGCCACGGTTCGTAACACACCAGAAATGTAACGTGCACTGTTCAAAGCACCGTCAATGCAAACAAGAGGTGACCGAGACGTGTATCCAATGGCACCCCATACCATCACGCCAGGTGATGGGCCAGTATGACGATGACGAATGCACGCTGCCAGTGTTCATTCACCACGATGCCGCCAAACACGGATGCGACCATCATGATGCTATACACAGAACCTGGATTCATCTGAAAAGATGACGTCTCCCTAGGTTCGTCGTTGATCACACAATTGAAGGCGCTCTTGTCTATAACGCAGCTTCAAGGGAAGCCACAGCCATGGTCTCCGAGCTGAGAGTCCATGCTGCTGCAAATGTCATCGAACTGTTCGTGCAGACACTTGTTGTCTTCCAAACGACCCCGTTTCTTGACTCACGGCTCGTGACGTGGTTGTACGATCCATTACGGCCATGCGAATAATATGCCTGTCTTCTCGGCTGCTACTGATAGGTGGCCGTTGAGATCCCGCTTGGCGTTCCGTATTACCGTCCTAAATCCATCGATTCCATATTCAGCTAACAGTCATTGGATCTCGACCGACACGAATAGAAATACTGCGATAAGATAAACTGCAATCCCGGTACGCTACAACTCGACCTTTATCAAAGTCAAAAACGTGCTGGTACGCATTTCTCCTTCTTACATGAGGCATCACAACATTTTTTTCACCAGGCAACAACGTTCAAATGCAATTTGTTTATGAGGAACCGGCTGAACGATTTTCTCATTTAAACACAATGTAGGTGTCGCTACTGGCGCCTGCTTTGTCTGAATGCGCTGAAAAGCTAATCTTTTGCATATCACAGCACCTTCTTTCTTTCGTATAAATTTCACGTCTATAGCATGTCGCCTTCTTGGTGTAGCAATTTTAATGGCCAGTAGTGTACTATTTTTTGCAATGCTTGCAGTCTTTTCAATCTGGTAAGTGTAGAATATAATTGTGTTAACGCCTATAGGGTTACAACATTTCCTAAATGAGAGGCTTACCGGAATTGTGTGGTGTGGATTCAGGCCATTCCGCTCATTTCGCATTAACCTAAACCTAAAATTTCATATTTAGCAATATCTATGGAATGTTCTTAGGTATATAGAAATTGCTAGGTTTTAACATTGTAAGATACAGTTATTAAGGTACTACTGATGTTCATATTATTATTAAAATTTAGTTTTAAAACAAAAATTCTAAAATTTTGTACATGTGACCGATTTTGAATTTATAAATATATAAGAAAGGGACGATAGAACAAAAAATTTATTTTAATGTACTTAAATTATTAGGTTAATTTAATTACACATGCTCTTTTTAATCGATTCTATGGGTTGATTTTATTACAAAAATTTAAAGTTTGGAGAAAAACATTTATTTTTGTTAAACCTTATGTGGCAATGAGAATCTATATTTCCCTTTGATTTGATACATTTATAAAATTTTTACCCATAGGAAATATTATTTTTTGCAATGCATGCAGTTTTTTAAATCTGGTAAGTGTAGAATATAATTTTGTTGACGCCTATAGAGTAACAATACTTCCTAAATGAGATGCTTACCGGACATGTGTGGTGTGGATTCAGGCAACACCTCCTAGAGTAGAAAGCCTCTGCAGTGAAAGGATGAGTCATGCTCTGGAGGCGGACTCGAAATTCCCTTACTCTTTTAAGAGGAGTTTTTTTATTCACTTGAATGGGGAAAACCTCTGGTCTTAAAAAGATTTTCACTTCGTTTTAATTAAAAACACAGTGAAGGAGGAAGAAATTTTTTTTATGAATGGAAAATGAATTTACTCTACAAGAAACATTAAGAAATTATTTACAAAATGAGCTTACTTTATCATGTAATGTTATCTTATGACATAAAATCCTTAATTTAAACATATTAAATTTATATTTTTTCACACCTTTCAATTTTAGAATTTCGCAAGAATTTATATAAAAATTTTTTTGACATTTCTTGTATATTTGACACATCAATATTTTTACAGAGTTTAAAATTCATCATTCTGATAATGATTTTTACATTTGTTTAGAATTTCTAAATTCATTAATATTTTCTTCATTATTAGTAAATTGATATCTAAGGATTTTTATTCTCGTAATTTCAATTTCATAGAAAAATATTTTTTAAATAATTATTTGTAGCAATTTAAAGTAATGTGTACATGGAAATTTCTATTATTTGATAAGCTATTCAAAATTAATAAGTAATTTAAAAAAGGAGAATTTTATTATATGAATAGATATTTATAGACAAGTATATATTATTGACACAAACAACTTTTGAAAGTTTAAATTTAACTTTTATAATTCATATCCTGGTAAATATTTCTAAAATTTATATATCACCTTAACATGTTTTGAAAATAATATGAAACATTTTTGAAAATAATTTAAAACATTTTTTGAAACATTCAAAAAAAATTTGTAAACAACAGGAAATTTTATTTAATATTTTACACAGTAAATAAACAAGGAAATATATGGGAAAAAATTTTTTTTATTGAAAACAATAGATTATACAATATTTCAAATACATAACACAAAATCATTTTTTAAGTATTTCTAAATTTCTGTTTTTGTCTTATTACATTTATTTTTTATCAGATCATCATTAACTTTCTTACAATAATCTTTTAATAAAGTATTGGTTGAAGCATACACAATAATTTTCATAATATTATATACATCATGTTTACAACAGTCAAATTGAAAATAAATTTCTAATAATCTAAGATTATATAATGTTATGTTGCATGCAAGGGACCTCTGATTTTTACATTGCATAAACTGTTTTTCAAATTCTTGTGACAATAGTTTAACAATTACACAACAATTAATTTTTATAATTTTTACTGTTTCACTAATTTTTAATTTTTACTGTTTAAAACCAATATTTTCTAGTCCAACTATTATTTTTAATAAGAATGCATGCAGCAAAAAAAATTTTATAAAAATGAGGCTATATGGAGTATAGCAAAGCACAAAGGATTAAAAAATCAGGAGAATATCTCCGATGATGCTTCGAATTTTGTAATAATAAAATTTGTTCTTTGATAAAATCCAGTAAATTTTTGTTATCCGTATAGACATTTTTTAAGTCATCAATGATATGTGCAAGTAAATTAAGTAAATAATCTTTTTTCTTTTGTCATCAACAATACCTTTTTCAATAGATTTTAAAATATCAAGTATAACATTAATATTGTTGGTAGTCATTGGAAAAGTATAATTATCTAATTTGTCAAGTTTAACAGTTTTAATTGTACTTACCACACATAAAGATTTGTCTATGGTGACAGCTGCTTCTAATACTGGACATGAGACAGATGTTACAAATAAAAACATGACAAAATTATCATTTTGTAAGATATTCCTGTTAGAATCGATGATAAAATTTTCTAAACAGTTCTTTAGTTCATCAAAGGAATTAAAACAAAATTTCTTTTCGTGTGACTCTTTAGTCGTAAGGCTTTCTTGAATAGTGGCACATAAATTTTTATTTACCAGTCTCAATTTTTTGAAATCGGGCTCCTCTCTATGGCTTTTTAACGTAGAAAGATAAGCAGGACAATTCGGAAACTTGGATGGAACAGCACTGGCTTTTAATTTGGGATGAGGTAGAGAAACACTAATTTTTTTTCCAGATTTTTCATCATATATCTCCGACAGCCTCTGAATGTCCGTTTCCATGAAATGAGCTTCACAAATCTATGGAACAAGAAATAATATGAGAAAAAATATCCAAAATTTGTCATTGCATTCATTTACAAGAAGTTAATACAGTATTTCAATTAGAAGATAAAAGGTTGCTTAACAAATTATTTTGTATTTAAAGAATTCGAAAAATTATTAATTTTCAATTAATTTAGTAAAATTCTTTAATTTATTAAATTTTTATTTAAGTAAATTCAGTTTAAGGATGTAAAATGTATTTTTTCGAAAAATGTCATAAATCGTTTCTAGTCATAAAATAAATAATACACGTTGCAGATTGATAAGTCAATGTGAAATCAAATAGAAAATCTTTATTACAATTCTACTACTTACGTATGCTATTACAAATTCTACTACTTATTACATAAAAGAAATTTGCAGTTATTTCTTATAAATTGTTGACAGATGAATATTTTAACTTACGCAGTTATAAACTATTTAAAATAAAATAGGAATATTTAATCATTTGACACAAAAATGTTTGTTAAATTGTTACATTAAATTAATTTAAAAAATTAAGACTACAATTATAAAATTTTAATTCTATTAAACAGACCATATGGATATCAAATCATTCAAATATCTGCATTAAAAATATTTTCAATTTTTATTTTAAAATATAATTTACTTTCATAATTTAACGAAAGATGCAACTTTAATATTAAAAATACAATTGGAACTAGAAAAATCTAATGTTACTACATGGTAAATAAGCATGTTTTAAATGTTTTGTTTGTATATATGACACTTATTTAAAACAAATTTTACTTTTAAAACACTTAGAAACGTTAAAGTTATACACGAATAATTATAACTATTTATATTAGAAAAAATAAGCAAATAACTTACCCTGGAATTTTTAGTAACATTCAAGTTTTCTTGAGGAATGACTTAAAGACATTTGTTAAGCACTTCCTTTTCTTTAGGAAATCGAAATACGCTTATTTTTTGAGTTTTGTCGTAATTACCATGGCAATTAACCCCTGAACATTTGTAGGGCATGATAACAATAATATCACTTGAAACTATAAAAGAAATATATTACAGACATAAAGCAACAACACAAATTCACGAGTAAAATGGCGACACTAGAATTGAAACGGGTTCAAGCAACAACATGAGTCATACAGAAGGGGAGATAGTGGTGCTACGGCTTTCACTCTAGGAGGTGTTGATTCAGGCCATTCCGTTCATATCTAATTAACCTATACCAGAAATTTCATATTTAGCAATATCTATAAAATTTTCCAAGGTATATGAAAATGGCTAGGTTTTAACATTGTAAAATACAGTAATTAAGGTACTACTGGTGTTTATATTATTATTAAGATTAAGTTTTGGAATAAAAATCCTACAAATTTAGTACATGTAACCGCATTTTGAATCGATTAATATATCAGAAAAGGACAATAGAACAAAAAATTTATTAAAATATACTTAAATTATTAGGTTTAATTAATATAACATGCAAATTTTAGTACATTTTATTGGTTTATTTTATTAAAAATTTAAAGTTTGGAGAGAACTGCATTTATTATTGTTAGACCTTATGTGTTGATGGGATACTATATTTCCTTGGGATTTAATACATTTATAAAACTTTCAGCCTCAGGAAATACAATTTTTGCAATGCATGCAATCTTTTGAATCTAGTAAGTGTAGAATATAGTTCTGTTGACGTGTATAGGGTAACAATATTTCCTAGATGAGAGGCTTACCGGACTTGTGTGGTGTGGATTCTGGCCATTCCGTTTATATCGCATTAACCTCAACCAGAAATTTTATATTTAGTAATATCAGTGGATTTTTCCAAGGTATATGGAAATTGGTATGTTTTAGCATTGTAATATACAGTTATTAAGGCACTGCTGGTGTTAATATTATTATTAAAATTAAGTTTTAGATTAAAAATCCTAACATTTAGTACCTGTGACCGCACCTTGAATCGATAAATATATAAGAAAGGGACAATAGAACAACAAGTTTATTAAAATATACTTAAATTATTAGGTTTAATTAATATAATATGCACATTTTAGTATATTTTATTGGTTTATTTTAATAAAAAATTTAAAATTTGGAGAAAAACGTATTTATTATTGTTAGACCTTATGTGGCAATGAGAATTTATATTTCCTTTGGATTTGATGCATTTTTAAAATTTTCAGCCATAGGAAATACTATATTTTGCAATGCATGCAGTCTTATTAATCTGGTAAGTTTAGAATATAATTTTGTTAACGCCTAAAGAGTAACAATATTTCCTGAATGAGAGGCTTACCGGACTATAGTGGTGTGGATTCAGGGCATTCCGTCCATATCTCATTAACCTCAACCAGAAATTTCTTTTTTAGCAATATCTGTGGATTTTTCAAAGGTATATAGAAATTTCTAGGTTTTAAAATTGTGAGATACAGTAATTAAGGTACTACTGGTGTTAATATTATTATTAAAAATAAGTTTTCGAATAAAAATAATACGTATTTAGTACATGTGACCGTAGATTGAATCGATAAATATATAAGAAAGGGAAAATAGAACAAAAAATTTAATAAAATATACTTAAATTATTAGGTTTGATTAATATAATATGTACATTTTAATATATTTTATTAGTTTATTTTATTAAAAAATTTAAAGTTCGGAGAAATTTATATTTAATATTGTTAAACCTTGTGTGTCGATGGGATACTAGATTTGCATGGGATTTGATGCATTTAAAAAATTTTTAACCATAGGAAATACTCCTTTTCGCAATGCATGAAATCTTTTGAATCTAGTAAGTGTAGAATATAATTGTGTTAACTCCTATAGGGTAACAATATTTCCTAAATGAGAAGCTTACCGGACTTGTGTGGTGTGGATTCTGGCCTTTCCGTTCATATCCCATCAACCTCAACCAGAAATTTCATATTTAGCAATATCTATAGAATTTTCCTAGGTATATGGAAATTGCCAGGTTTTAACATTGTAAAATACAATAATTAAGGTACTACTGATGTTCATATTATTATTAAAATTAAGTTTTAGAATAAAAATTCTACATATTTAGTACATGTGACCGCATCTTGAATCGATAAATATATAAGAAAGGGACAATAGAACGAAAAAAAATTTTAGAATATACACACATTATTAGGTTCATTTAAGAACACATGCTCATTCTAATATATTCTTTGGGTTCATTTTATTACAAAAATTATCAGTTTGGAGAAAAACGTATTTATTATTATTTTTAGAACTTATGTGGCAATGCGAATCTATTTTTCCTTGGGATTGTATTCTTTTATAAAATTTTCGGCTATAGAAAATACTAATTTTTGCAATGCATGAAGTCTATTGAATCCGGTAAGTGTAGAATATAACTGTGTTAACGCCTATAGGGTAACAATATTTCCTAAATGAGAGGCTTATCGCACTTGTGGGGTGTGGATTCAAGCCATTCCGTTCATATCGCATTAACCTCAACCAAAACTTTAATATTAAGAAATGTCTGTTCATTTTTCCAAAGTATATGAAAATTGGTATGTTTTAATTTTATAAAAAGCATTTATTAAGGTACTGCTTGTTTTTATTTTCTTATTAAAATTAAGTTTTTGGTTAAAAATCCTACAAATTTGGTACATGTGACCGCTTCTGGAATCGACGAATATATAAGAAACGAACAATAGAACAAAACATTTATTAAAATATACTTAAATTATTAGGATTATTTATTATAATATGCACACATTTTAATATATTTAATTGGTTTATTTTATTAAAAAATTTAATTTTTAAAGGGAATTGTATTTATTATTGTTAGACCTTGTGTATCGATGGGATGCTAGAATTAAGTTTTTGCTTAAAAAATCTACATATTTAGTACCGAATGTGATCGCATTTGGAATCGATGAAAGTATAAGAAAGTGAGAATAGAACAGAAAATTTTAAAAATGTACTTATATTATTAGGTTTATTTAATATAACATGCATATGTTAATATATTCTATTGGTTCATTTTTTTACAAAAATTGAAAGTTTGAGACAATCGTATTTATTAATATTAGACCTTATTTGGCCAAGAGATTCTAGATTCCATGGGATCTGGTACATTCATTAAATTTTCAGCCATTAGAACTACTTATATTTGCAATCCATAAATCTATTGTATCTGAGAAGGGTAAAAAATAATATTGATGCATATGGTTTAACAATATTTCCTAAACGAGAGGCTTACCGGCCTTGTGTGTTTTGGATTCAGGCCATTCCGTTTATATCGCGTCGACCTCATCCAGGAATTTCATATATAGCAATATCTGGTAAATTTTCCAAATGATATGAAAATTACTATGTTTTAATATTGTGAAATGCAATTATTAAGGTACAACTGGTGTTTATATTATTATTAAAATTAGGTTTTCGGTTAAAAATACTGCATATTTAGTAGCACATGGGATTGTATCTGCCTTCGATAAAAATATAAGAGAGTGACAATAGAACAGTATATTTATAAAATATACTTAAATTATTAGGTTTATTTAATATAACATGCACCATTTGATGTATTCTATTGGTTCATTTTATTACAAAAATTGAAAGTTGGGAGAAAAACGTATTAATCATTGTTAATCCTTATTTGGCAATGATATTCTAGATTTGCATGGGATTTGATGGATTCATAATATTTTCAGCCATAGGAAATACTTATTTTTGCAATGCATGAAATTTCTTGTATCTGGCAAAAGTATAAAACAATAGTGTTAACGCCTATAGTTTAACAGTAATTCCTAAACGAGAGGCTGCTTGTAGTTGTGTTGTGTGGATTCAAGCTATTCCGTTAAAATCGCATTGAACTCAACCAGAAATTTCATAATTAGTAATATCAGGGAAAATTTCCAAATGATATGAAAAATTACTATTTTTTAATATTGTTAAATGCAATTATTATGGTACAACTGGTGTTTATATTAATATTAAAATTAAGTTTTTGTTTAAAATTCTTAGATTTTAGGTACCACATTTGCCTG